>JAABOM020021880.1:0-114421 GCA_011800125.2 Solanum clarkiae
TAGTTTTTGATTTTTAATGTAAATATATATATATATATATATATATATATATATATATATGTTATCGTTTTTGGTTTTTCATTCTTGTGTTTACTTTGAGGACAAAGTATTCAATTTTGGTGGAGTGTGGGAAGTTATGGATTAAGATGAAGTCTTAGTAGCCTCAAGTCCATAACTTCCCCTACTTTTTATCGCAAGGTTTTCTTGTCGTGATTCTTTTCTTTGTGGATGTATAATTTTCTATTTAGTTGGCATGTTTAGGTAGTGTAAATAATGCGTAAGTACATAGTAGTATTATCTGTTGGCATATACATGAGTCTTTAAGTATTTTTTGAATGATTTAAAAAATTGGGTACCCTCAGAATTTTTGAGGTTGTGGTTATTGATGCATTTGGAGTATCTGACAATGTTTTTTCTGATAATGTGGAGGTAAGTTGAGGCTTAAAGACCTGTGAGTCTATACTTGATTCTGGGTGCAATGCCATGTGGGTTGTGAGCCTATTTTGGTGCATTCATGAATCATGTATGGACTCAAAACATGGCTTGTTACTCTAAAATTAGTTTAGTGAGGTGGTTGATTTGGAAAGGATCTTAGGCCTTTGTTGTTTTAGTGAACCCACTTTTAGCCTAAATGACCTACCAAATAAGTTAGTGATTCCCTTGTTCCAAATTTTTGAGCTTCTCATATATGCATTCTTTCTTGACACCTTACTAGCTTAACATTGCTTGATGAAATACCTTGATATTGGCCCTAGTCTGTCCTTGAACATGTGAACCTTGATTGGGGCTAAAAGCCTTAGTTGAGAGTGGCTATAAATGGTAGCATTGGTTTGGGGAATAGATATTGTGTACTTCACCTCAGGCTAAAAGCCTAAGTTGAGGGTGGCCCTTATTGTGGTATAATAATAACAATGAGGTGGTTAGTCGGGAAATAAAAAAAAGAAATAAAAAATCATTAGCCCGAGGAGGAAAAAGAGATTAAAAGAGCCTTGAATTGAGAAAAATTAGCATAAATGAGTTCAAAAATAAGGCACAACTGAAAAAAGAAAGAAGATAATGGGGAGAAGCTTTAAATGGGAGAATAAGGGTGGAATTAGTGAAAATGGTTGGGTTATTAAGGTAAAAGTGTTGGTAAACATGGTTCAAGGATAACTTTTAGTCACTACTTGCCTATATTGTCATACCAAAGCCCACCGAACCGTTGTTACAAGCCATTAAGTCCTAAAGTAATCCAAAATCACTTTGTCATAAAACTGGAAGTTGGGTATAGAGGCAAGCCTCTGGTGTTAGTCAGTTTGCATGACTTTTATTTGTGAGAGTGAGAATGCTTCCTCAGTTCCTGAACCCCAAATGCTTTTTGTATGAGTCAGAGGGACTTCTTTTCTGTGACATCATTTGCACCACTTGATTAGCAGATGACTATACCAGTAATTGTAGATGGTTGATTTGCCCTAGCTTATCATAGTTGGGTTGCCACATGCATCTTTGTGTTCTGTTTAGCTTAAATAGCTTTGCAATCTTGTTTTGAAATTGAAAGTTTGGTACCTAAATTAGAGTAACCGATATATATGCCATTAGTGTAGCTGCAATGTGTTTTTGATTGCGTGTTTAGATTGAGTCATCGCTTGAGGATAAGAAACAATTCTAGGTAGAGGGTATTGATGTGCTGTCAAAATATAGCACATTTGATGCCTAAAACAAGGGATTTTGTGAGTTCTTAATGTGACTTTTTATGGGTTTTATGTGTTTTTGTGTTGTTATTATAGAAAAGGTAGGTTGGCATGATTTTGGAGAAAAATTGCAGATTTTGCTGAAGCACAAGACATACGAGCTTACCTATGAGCCCAAGCTATGAGTCGTATGGTGATCTCACAGCCATAAACAAAGAGAAAAAAATTAGAAATCTGCCAAGTGGAGGTCAGCCCTATGAGGACACCCTACAAATCGTAGGTCTCTTTACGACTTGTATAGGTGGACTTGTAGCAGGAAACAAAGAGCCAAAACTAGACAAAAAACTGAAAGCCTAGACTATGAGAGGAGTATACAAGTTGTAGATCAAGTGGTGACTTGTACCCATGGGTTATACCAGTTAAGTCCAAAATGCCAAGAACCTAATACGAGACCCCAATTATGACTCGTCGGCCACCCTACAAGTCGTACCTGCGAGACAAACCAGATGCCAGCTGTCTTTTCTGTATAACTTTTAGGGCTAAATTTGTAACTACTATAAATACTTTAAGTTAGGAGTTTATTTAGGGAGAAGCAGAGATTGGAAATTCTAGACATTGAATATCACTTTAGATTATTCTCTCAAGATTTCTTGAGGGTTTTAACATAGATTCTTATTTTCTCATGGAAAACCCACTTTTGGGGTGCACAAATCCCATATTGTTTTCATTCTCAATATACCAAGCTTGTGGTTTGCAACTTGTGGTGCTATCATTCTCCATTTCTTTGGCTGAAAGTCTCAACTATGACTTGTCTTTGCATATTTTTGGGTTTTGCCTTAGCCATAAGTAGCTAAGCATCTACAAGGTGTTATTAGAACCATGGGTAGTTGGCTTGAGATGACCTAGATTATTGCATTTCTATAATTGGGGATTTGCATGTATTTTTATTTCTCTTCATTATGATTGTTGTTTGGTGGTGGCCAACACTAAACTCCGCCTACTAATACGATCCCGACCAAGGTAGTGACGAATAGGAAAAGTGAAGTAGATGATAGGATTCGATTGATGTGTTTATCAACCAAACCTGACCAAGGGGAGGTATATTGCGACAATAGGTACTAGCTAGTTGACACACCATGGTTACCGACCAAGAGTCATGGTGGAATTCGACCTTTACCTACACAAGAGGGTTGGAAGAACCTGAGTTACTGTCTTGCATGCGAATCTCTAATTGTAGTTATATTGTCTAGGGTATTTGAGTCAACAAACCATAGGGAACACAATTCCTATGTTTTCCCTAAAATTGAGTGTTTTCTCATGTCGTAGTGTAGTGTTTATTTTTGCTTATATTCTTGAATCACAGAAACCCCCCACTTTAAAGATTCTAGTTCTAGATACTCGAAATGATTGATAGTGAATTCTTGTAATCAAGCCCTATATTCCTTGTAGATTCGACCCTAACCTTCAGTTAGGTTAATTATTGACAATGATTGTTTCCTTATTGGAGCGTGAATATCATCACTTGTTAATGGAGGATCTCCTATGGATATTGTTAGGGTTTTTCCTGTTCTTCATGCTTCTAGGTTGAAGAGATATGTTGGTGACTCTAATGCTATAAAACTCCATGAGATTGTGGGTGTTGTGGAGAATAAGTTGGCTTATGAGAAGGTTCCGGTGGGAATATTGGATGAATGGGTAGATGTAGTGTCCGTCAAGGCCCTTTGGGAGAATCGTCAAGCCAAAAGTGTCTCTCGGGGAGTTGGAGTAGGAATGTAGAATCAATATCATTACCTCTTTCATTTTATTCAAGATTGTGCTAACATGTCAAGTCCTTTTCATTTATGATTTCAAATCTTAAGTTTAAGCCCCTATGTCATTTTCATGCATTCATGTTTAGGTTGACAAGTTTATGATGATTTTGACACTAATGTTGAGATATTGAAAATGGTGTTTTAAATGTGTTGTTGCATTCTTGTTGCGGTTGATTTCTTCATGATTACTCTTCTTATATATGTTTCTTTGACATTCGGGGACGAATGTTTCCAAGGGAGGAGATATTGAAACGACCCCAAAAAGTGCTCAAAAATGTGCGTCGGAAGTTCCAGGAATCGTAATTTTCATATATCTCAAAATCTGTACATGATACTGAAAATCCAATATCATATTCTTGATAAGGCAGCAAAATTGAGTAGGTAGTGGTTTTAAACCCAATATTAGAGAAACCGTATCAAAATTCAAAATCCCAAAGTGATGATTTGCATAGAGGACTTTGTGCCCCAGGTGCGAAGCACTAGGGGCGAGCCTCAGTGTTATTTTTTTCTTTTTTTATTAGTTCGATCCAAGGGTTTTGGGTCTTGAGCCTAAGTCTTTCCATACGTGAAAATACCTATAATTAGCCATATTTCACCTTCATATCATATAAGACATTCCCCAATACTCTCTTAAACACTTAGAAAAATATTTTACTAAAATTTCAAGTGTCAAATCTCATTTCGAATTTTAAAGAAATCACCCAAGCTTCAAGTTTTCATCTCCATATTTATCGAAGAATTATCTAAAGTTGAAGTATGTACGTTTCAACCATTGGGTCCTTTTATCTAGGATTTCCAAGATTCCTTTTTACATAAATCTCAAGCTTCAAAGTTGATTTACTTATGGGTCTTACTTAGTATGAATTTGACTATGAACTATGTTGGTATTTTGTAAAAGTGTGACTGTTTAAACATGTTTTGAGCTATGAATCTTTGAATAATCTTAGGATTTGATGAAAGGATTTGATATATATTGCATGAGGATACTACCAAGTGTTCATGGGTGGTTTTACATTGGATTTATTTACATGATTACACTCTTGAAATATATGATTTTACACTAGCATTACACACTTGCCAAGCATTTGATAAAATGTTTGGATTATGTTTCTTGAGTTGTTGAAGGCCTAATGCATGGTGTATGAGTTAAGTGACTTTATGATGATAAAAGGACCATATATATGTATTGTTTTCATGAGAAGTATCTATTATTTTGTGAGTTGACCATATGCAATTGAGTGGTGATGCCTTAATCACCTCGGATGGGGGTGGTAGGCCATCAACGAATTGGGGGGTTGGTACCTCAATGATTCCCAACAGAGGGTGGTCATGTCCATCAACCAATTGGGGGGTTCATACCTCAATCATTCCCGACAGAGTGTGGTCATGTTCGTCAACCAATTGAAGGGTTGGTACCTCAATCACCTCTGATAGGTGTGGTAAGCCATCAACCAATTGAGGGGTTGGTACCTCAATCATTTTTGATGGAGGGTGGTCATCTCCGTCAACCAATTGAGGGGTTAGTACCTAAAGCACTTCTAAGGGGTGGTCTACCTTTGATTCCATGTTCTAAGCTATCTTTATCTATAGAGATGGTCTCTTCCTTCACATATAATATGTTATATAAGTATGTTTTACTTCAAGCATCATTCATACATGACATATTGTTATTATGCTATCTATTGCTTATGATTTTGCATTTTTCCTACATTACCTATCACTTATTGCATTGCATCCTACATACTTATTACATTCAAACGTACCAACGCATACTGTATGCCAACATGATATTAAATATAAGGACTGAAGCTCCCATTGATTCTCCTTCACGTGGCTAAACGGATTGTTCAAGTTAGCTTTGGTGAATCTTCTTGTTTGGGAACAATATCTATCTTCTTTCATGATTATGCTTAGGATACATCTTGTATATTTTGGAATACCTATGGTCATTACTATGAAGGTAAGCCAAGTTGCTTATCTTGGCCCCCACTAAGTTCTATGTCTAGAGGTGTTGTTGGAAAAGTTTTGTATTATGGTTGAGTTTTGACTCATCTATGTTATTTAAGTATTAAGCTCTCTCCCTTAGTCCTAATTTCCCTTGTTTATGTTTTCTCTTGTTGTTTATCTTTCTTCCGCGACCAAGGATGTGTGTTTGATATGCTAAGAGGCTTGTTTGGGGTCCCTTCGGGTTCCCCATTTGCCGTGTCATGTCTAGGCCCTAGTTTGGGTCATTACAAGCTGGCTAGGTTGTACATTTGAGGTATTATAAAATTTCACAAAGTTCTAGTGTCAATATTATTAGACAGAGGGTTTATGTTCACTTCTCACTTTTGGCGGGATCTATAGCGTGGTTTGGGTACTAGAGTAGATTTAAGTTCACCTTTTCAGCCTGGAGAGATGGAAAGTACGAGTGCACTACTCAAGTGTCAGAAGACATGTTTAGGGCCCGTGTGATTTATTTTGAGGCCCAATGGGACCATCACTAATCATTTGAAGAGTTTGCATAGATCAACAATTGTCATTCCAGCATCCAAATGGTACAATTTGAGGCCTTATATGGCTGGATGTGTGGATCACTGATCGGATACTTTGATTCATGTTCAATGAAGGTGTTAGGTGTTGATTTTCTTCAGAATGCCGTGGACCGGGTCTGACTGATTCAGAGTAGACTTTTGACAGCTCAGAGTCGCTAGAAGAGTTATGTTGATAGGACAGTTAGGTCTCTTGAGTTCTTTGTTGATAATAGTGTTTGGCTGAAAGTTTCACCCATGAAGGGTGTGATAAGTTTCAGGAAGAGGGGAAATCTTAGTCCCAGATTCATTGGCCCATTTAAGAGTTTGAAGAGAGTTATTCAGGTAGCCTATGAGTTGGCTTTACCACCGAGATCATCATCAATGCATCCTATTTTTCGTGTTTCTTTGCTCCACTAATATATTTCTAATAAGTCCTACGTGATCTCTTTCGATTTTATTGTGTTGGGTATAGATTTATCCTTTGAGGAAGATCTCATAGCAATATTGGACAGGCAGGTCTAGAGGTTAAGATCAAAAGATATACCTACTATGAAGGTTAAGTAGCTGTATCATTTTGTTACTGAGGCTAGTTGGGAGTTGGATTTGACATGTGGTCGGATATCCCAACCTTTTTTAGGCTTCAAGTACTTTTCTTTCCCTTATTATCAAGGAAGAATGTTATTTTTAGTGGTGAATGATATCATAACCTAGTTGGTCATTCTTGGTCTTATTTGTGAAAGATATAGTTTTACCTTTTTGTAAGTTGCTTTGGGACTATTTTGAACTGTCTGTATTTTTAGAACTGAAATCTTAAGTTTTAAAAGTTGAATATGTCAGTTTTTGCATTTTTGGAAGTTTAAATTATTGAAAAAGTGAGTGTTTGGAACTTTTGAGTTTCGAGTATCAAATCATGGATCAGCTGGTTCCATTAGCTCTTAAAAATTGAAACTAAACGGTGAGAAGTTGTAGAACTAAATTCTGAGTTAAATAAGGTTTTTCGGTCTAAAGTTGTAATTTTAGTCATTTTCGGAACTAAAGTTTGACTTTGGTTAACAGTTGGAGTTCGAAATCTAGAATTGGAATTTTGACAATTCTAGTAGTTTTGAATGATGAAACTGAAGATCGGAATGGTCTCATAATAATTTTTGGAGTTGTTGAGGGTAGTTTTAATATTTCAAATTTTAAACTAGTTTTATTATTTTGCATTGTTAAATGTGGCGATGAGGCCTCAAAATTGATTTATGATGATTCCATTGAGTCTACATCGTTATTTTTGTAATGGATACATATTTGATTTGTGGAATTCTGATTTTGGATTAGCTTTGAGTGTCCATTTCAATAAGCGAATTGGATTTGGGTTACTGGTTTTTGCTGAAATCTAGTGCAGGTAGGTTTCTTCTCCGTGTTCTCATAAAAGCCTCTACATTTGTGGAGGTCTGGGTGAGGTTAGTTTCTACATTCGCGAAGGATTGGTCCATGTTCACGGAGTGTATGTGTCTAAGTGGCCTCCTCCAGTTTATAATCCGTGTTGGCAGGTTGGGCTCTGCAATTGCAGATTTCGTTTTGTCCATTCTTCTCTATGTTTGCAGGACCCCACCCACATTCGCGAGGCACGTCTTATCAGCGAACAAAGTCGAATTCACAAGTCACCATTTTTACTCCATTTTCGAACTTTCAAAGCTTTTTCGGTGATTTTGAAAGAGTCTTTCCAATTTTGAACATGGGTAAGTGTTTCTAAGACTATATTAATCATTTTCATGAGTTTTATGTTGATTTTGACTTGAATTTCATTAATTTTGAATGCCAAAATTTGGGATTTTTAGACCATGATTTCAAACTTTAGATGTTAATTTGTCATTTAATTTAAGCTTTATTATAGTGGAATCTTACCTATGCACTCCCTTTTCCGCGTGGAACATTATTTTAATGTAAATTTTCTGAATCAGGAACTTTGAATTTTATCCATAAATTTGACCATTTTGCCCTTAAGCCTAATTTATGCGGATGTGGGTACCAAAATGCTCCTCCTGATGCATAGTATAAATTGTTGACAGTGATTGAACCATCAGGGAATCATTTGAGACTTGAGTTGACTAAACGCTTGTCCAAGTGCAATTTTGGCATCGAGGTACATTCGGCTAACCTTTTGTGACTGGATTTGAATTATTGATCAAGCTTATGAAGTGAAGTTAGACCTAGATGGCCTTTTGTGTAATTGATTTGACATGTTGAGATAATGATAGAAAGATATTTCTTATTGAGCCGAATTATGACGTAAACCTTGATCCCGTTGATAGACTAAGAGGAAATCTTGTGGATTAAGATGAATTTGGATAAAACATGATAATATCAAATTTTTGAAACCATTTGGGTAATTATGTGGTTAATGAAGACCTATGAGATAGCTTTGAGATGTACATGTATAACTGGGACGAGGAAGGTTTGGTATTACTTATATTCCTATATAATTGGGATGAGTAAGGTCTTGTATTACTGATATTTTTATCTAATTGAGATAAGTAAAGTTTGGTATTACTGATATTATTATATAATTGGGATAAGTAAGGTCTACTATTATTGATATTCTTGCATAAATGGGATGCGTAAGGTCCAGTGTTTTTGATACTCTTGACTACTGTTATGATGGTGATGATCTAAGAAATGATTATGGTTTGGGCTTTAGCTGTGACATTTTGATTTTATTCTTTGCATGAATATGATTATATATGATTCATGTTTTCATGACCCAAGCTTAGAGACTAGACATGACACGAATGGGAAACCGAAGGGACCCAAACAAGCCTCTTAACATATCAATCACACATTCTTGGTCGTGGAAGCAAAGTAAAAAGCAACAAGAGATATAATTAAAAGGGAATCGAGACTAAGGGAAATCTTGATATTCATAAAAGCGTGAAGAGTCAAGTTCATAGCATAAGTACATCATAATATCAAACAACACCTCTATAGTGGAATGGAGCAAGGGCCAAGACACTCTTCGGGATCATCCTCATATTAACAAGTGTTCAACATAAAGAAGTCTCAAAATAGCAAGAGTAATGTAGATAGTGTCCTCGGACTTGAGGACTTACCAAGGCTTATCTACGAAGTATCAACTAGCCAGATGGAGGATGATCAAAAGGAGCTTTGGTCCCTACATGGTATTATCATGTAGGCATAGAGTATGCGTTAGTACGTTTGAATGTACTAAGTATGCGGGATGCAAGACAATAAGACATAAACCAATATAATCAAAATGCATAATCATAAGCAATAGATATATAATCTTAGTATGGCATGCATGATAATGCTCATAATAAAATATGCTTGCAAGTCATTCATCTAGCACATTATATATAGTACATACATGTATGGGAAGAGACCCCAACCGACATAGACCAAGTAGCTACAACTTGGAACATAGTTGGTGCATTAGTCAACCTAAAGGACATCACCACCAACTCAAAGTCCCCATACCTAGTTTGAAAAGATGTCTTGGGAATATCACACTCCCTCACTTTCACTTTATCAGGATCGAAGATTATTCTTTGGAAAGTGACTAGCTCCTTGAAGTTGATCAAAAAGGCCATCAATCCTTGGTAGAGGATATTTGTTCGTTCTAGCAACCCTGTTAAGTTATCGGTAATCAATGTACATTATAAAAGAACCATCTTTCTTCTTCACAAATAACACCTATGCACCCCAATGTGACTTATTTGGTCTTAATGTACCCTTATCCAACAAATTCCTCAATTGATCCTTTAACTCCTTCAATTCAGTCGGGGAAATATGGTAAGGGGAAATGGAAATGGATTGAGTATTAGAAACATGGTATATACCAAAGTCTATTTCCCTTTCTGAACGAACACCAAGAGTCTTATCGGGAAAGATATCAAGAAACTCATTGACTACTGGAACCGACTCAATAGGAAGGACTTTGGACTCAACATCCCTAACTCTCACAAGATGATAAAGGAAACCATTAGAAATCAACTTTTGCACTTTAAGACAAGGAATGAATCCACCCTTGACCACCACATCATGATTTTCACATTAAAAGATGAGCTCATTAGGGAATTAGAATTTAACCCTATGGGTTCTGCAATCAATAGAAGCATAATATGCATGCAACCAATCCATCGCAAGAATGACATCAAAATCTACTATAGCTAATTCAACAAAATCATAAGGCAAGACTTTATGCAATATTAGCACAGGACAATTTCTATAGACTCTTCTAGCAATAATAGACTCACCAGCAGGGGTAGCAACTTTATAGGGTTCACACAACAATTCGGGAATAACATGAAGCTTTTTGGCAACAAAAGGAGTAATAAAAGAAAGAGCGGCATTTGGGTCTATCAATGCATACACATCAAAATTAAAAACCTTTCTCATATCGGTGAAGACATAGAGCACCTCATCCACCCCTTTTCTTCTTTGAAGAGCATAAAATCTATTTGCCTTGGAGCACCCCCTTTTTGGCCTCCCTTGGCCCTTGGACCCGCATTTGAACCTTGGCCTTATGGATGACCATCTCTACCTTTGTTTTGAGCATGAGGACAATCAATAACTTCGTGACCCATTTAACCATAACAAAAACAAGCATTAGAATTCCTCAAACATGGACCACTATGATTCGTTTCACACCTTAGGCATCTTGGATTTGTCATTCCTTTATTACAATCGTGGAATCTTGGGTTAGTCACCCTATTATTGGCAACACTCTTATTAGGAGCATTGGATGAACCTTGGCCTTAGAACTTGTGACGTTGAGGAAACTACCCACTCTTATAACTTTGGAAACCACCTTCAAAACGAGCCCTCTTGAACTCACCAGTTCTTCTTTTTCTAATCTTTATCCCCTCTAGTTGATTGGCATAATTAATGAGCCTAGAAAAGTCTATATCTCCTACTAGCATGGAAGCACAACACTTTTCATTAACCATATCGGACACTCCCGAAATAAATTTATTAATCCTTGATCTAGGTTTAGCAGCCAATTATGGAGCATACTTAAATAGCTTGTTGAACTTGAGGGCATACTCCCCCACACTCATAGAAACTTACTTAAGGTTCATAAACTACATCATCTTAGCCTCCCTTAGCTTGATAGGTATGAACTGGTTGAGGAATGCAGCTTTGAACTCTTCCCAAAGGATTGCATTATCATTCCCCTTCTCTAACTTTCATTGTGTAAAAAATGTTTGTGCTACCCCTTTGAGTTGGCAGTCCGCCAACTCTGTATTTTCCTCCTAATTGACCCTAAAGATGTATAGAATCTTATACACCTCATCAATGAACTCTTAAGGATCCTCATCCGCATTGGACCCATGGAACTACGGCGGGTGCATTCTTCTGAAATCCTTTACCTTAGAAGTTGAAGTGGGAGCATGAGGGGCTTGGGCCCCTTATAATTTGGTTGGTCATAGCATGAGACAACATTGTAATGGCATCTTGGAACTCATCTTATACTACCCCTCTACATCAAGGAGCTTGAGGAGTGGGAGGGGCCGGTTGCTCCTTGGGTGCACAGACTCTCCTTAGCCTCCCTCTTGGAATCGACATGATCTAGAAGAGCAAACAAATTTTGTTATGGGAGAAACCTTACACTTACATCTAAAGCATGATATAGACCATGAAGAGGTGAAACATTTCCTAAAACACCTCATAGCCTCCCATTTATAGGTTTGGAGTGCTTCACAACCATGAATAAGACTCTAATCAACGTAGTATGTTAGATTTCTGAGGATCGTGAACAACCTAGTACTCTGATACCATACCATGTTTACGTGATACAATAAATGGGAAACTGAAAGGACCCAGAAAAGCCTCTTAACAGATCAATTACACATTCTTGGTCACGTAAGAAAAGTAAACAACAGTAAGAGATATAAACAAAAGGGAAGAGGGACTAAGGGAAATCACAATATTCATAAAAACACAAAGAGTCAAGCTTATAGCATAAATATATCATAATATCTAACAACATCTCTAACAAGGAAGAGCGGGGGCCAACACACTCTCCGGGCTCACCCTCATATTAACAAGTGTTCAACATAAAGAAGTCTCATAATAGCAAGAGTAATATAGATAGTGTCCTCGGACATGAGGACTCAGCAAAACTTATCTCCGAAGTAACAACTAGTCATGTGGAGGATCATCAAAAGGTGCTCCAGTTTCTACATGGTAATATCATGTAGGCATAGAGTATGTGTTAGTACATTTGAATGCACTATATATGTGGGATGCAATAAAACAAGACAAAAGCGAATGTAGTCAAAATGGATAATCACAAGCAATAGATATATAATATCAACATGGAATGCATGATCAATGCTCATAATAAAACATAGTTGTAAGTCATTCATCTCGCACATTATATATCATATACACATGTGTGGGAAGAGAGCTTAACCTCTATGGATCAAGTAGCTATAATTTGGAACCAAAGGCATGATACCCCTGGGTAATATGGACGAGCATGACCCCCCCTCCCGGCTAGGTGTGGTCTACTTGCCAAGGTAAACTGAACATGATTACATGACTACATGGTTCCACTAGTATAGAAAGGATAATGATCACAATTCTATGGTGCTATATAGTTTAGAGACAATAGACTTTATATAAGGACCCCTTGAGTCGAGCCTCCATTTTAAGCCTTAATAGGTGTTAAGTCAAATCCCATGAAATACTTGAAATAATCATAACTTACATAAGTTGTAAGAAACATGGAAACATGAATTGAGTAGCTCTTGAAATATGCTTGACCTCTAGTTGTGAGCCTAACTTGAAACATGAGAGCAGATGATAATCATACATGAACCCTAGCTTTAAAATGAATAGATAACAAGAGGTAAGAACCTTAAAATAGGGCTTAGCTTGTAACTTGTTAAATCATAGATAATTTTCATGAATTCAATACATACTTGAAAGACCTTAAACATCATAGTCACTTGACTTGTAAATTATGAAATAGATTATTAATAACTTGAGAATTCTTGACTTGACATTTTATCAAACACACCGTAGGTTCATGATACTTTTTCAAAATCATGCAAGTCAAGAGTGAAATAAGATGAGAAACTTAATGAAAATCAACTCACCAACATGTAGTAAAACCCTCATGTAGGGTACCTTGAAATCTAATATTAAAACTCATAATAGATCATAGTTTCATAGCTTAAAACATGCATAGTCTCAATAGACAAGGATCAACTCATAGTGTAAGCTTAAAATAGATACTCATGCATAATCAACAATACTTTGATAAAACCCCATCATGATTCATGCTAATTTTTCATAAAAAGAGATACCCGTAAGTAATGCAACTAGAAATCATACAATTTTTATAAAAAGAAAGATTTGGCTCCATGGGTGAAAGGACCCAATAGATGAAACCCACATACCTCAAACTTGGGTTTTCTTAAGATGAGCTTCAAGAAACTTAGATCTTGAATTGAATCCTTGACTTCCAAAGTCAATCTTTAAATCCTTGAATTTTGTAGGAGATATTTGGTTAAGTCATGGAGAGGTTTTTGTGAGGGTTTTATATGATATAAAGTTGAAAAATGGCTAAATATAGCTGATTTCATGTTTCAGGAGACATGGGGCTATGACCCCAATGTCCGTGGGCGCATAAGAAAATATATTGAAAATTTTGTACTAGTCCGCGTCTTATCCGTGATGTTGACAAAACGCAAAGGAAGAAATAATACTGATCTGCGCCCCTGGCGCATGGCGGCTAAGGCGCGGATGCTCTCTTAAATTTAAAAATTGGCAAATAAAATTTTCACTACAAGTCCTCTAAAATCTGGCTTATATCTATTTCCTACTCAAATTTGCCTCCTAATCGGGAATATGAAGTCCGATTTTTAATATCACGGATGGATTTATGAGAATTACGATTATGGGCATTCTGAAGCACATTTGTGGGGCGCTTCACATGTACCGATATCCCTATGTTGATGCCATTCTATTTGTTGCATGCATTTCTTAATTGCATTATTGATTTACACATGTTGTATATTGCTTGTGACATCCCTTGACCCGATTAGGAGGCACCTATATTATACTCCACATTGGTACCACCCTTTTGACTTGGGCAAGAGGAACGGTGGGATACATATTTTATATTCCCTTAACCACCTATAGGTGGAAAGTACATGGAACTGTGATACTTCTTCACCACGGGCAGGTAGGATAGTTGAGACATTCTGATATTACCTTGGTGATAGACTTATAGCAAGGCTGTGAAACACTTGGCATATGGATTGATCAGTTGTACATCCTTCACGTTATTGATGTATGGTGTTATGGATTACTGAGGATACCTTATTCATTATTACGTATATATTTGATTGTATACTAACCTTTTGGATACAAGGTAGGATTCTTCATTATTGCATACTTGTTTCGAATTCCCTTACCTAGTCAGTTAAACCTACTGGTGCATTTCGGTGTACTCATCCATACTTTGTTCCTCTCTGCAGATCAAGCACAAGACCCGCACGGCGTAGTTAATTCACTCTAGTTGATCTTTTTGCTTCTATCCAGATCCTTCTAGTAATGCTCTGACTTCGAGTCAGCACAGGTGTTTGGGATTTCCTTCATTATTTTCTTTCAGACTTTCTATCAGATATTACTCAACAATACAACTTTAGTATTTTCATGCAGAGAGAATTGTATTTACTTTTCAGCACTATTGTAGATGCGCTTGTACTCATGACTCCATTTTCTGAGAGATTCTTATGTTATATGAGTTGTTTCCGCTTGATTTTATTCTTCCTTAGTCGCGACTCAATTTTGGGTCATGACACCATGGGTTATAAGAGGACTCGTGGAGTTAAGTCCAGAAATTTTGGAATTTCTTGAAGCCACTCATGAAGAATAGTATGAGTCATGAACGAAAACATGGCTCTTTGATTGGTTCTTATGGAAAAGAAATTTATCTAGGTGTGGAAGTCATACGACAAAGGGTATTAAGGTTTGTAAATGGATCCACAAACAACAAAAAATGTTTCATGGTTTCATAGTGAAATTTCTAGTAGCTGAAACTTTTATGTCACGAATTCCATGAAGGCAAAGCATGACCCGAGGAAATTTTTAGGGGCCGTGAATGGGGACTCATGAATGGTTTTGGCAATTTTAAATGAAGGGTGTTTTTTCCAATTTGGTTAACTCCTAAACTATATCATTTTTACTCTCCTAAGTTACCTAACCTGTTTCCTATAAAACCTATTCCTAATTCATTCATGCTTATTCTCTCTCAAAACCTCTCCAAAAGTTCAAAAATTTCTCTCTTTAATAATGCTCTCCGCGGAAGCTAGGATTCTAGCTTTGGGTCAAGTTCAAGGTTAATCACTCATATTTCACTTGAGGTATGTAGGTCTTTATTCATGGATTAGTTTCAGCTATCAAGCCTAATTCAAAACTCCTTTTTTTCTCAAAGTTTCATGGTTATTCCTTATGGCTTTTTATGACTTGATTCCAAATGATTGTGTTATGATTCACACATGATGATTATTCCTATTTATGCATGAATTATAAGGGATTATATGATTTCTAAGTGAATGAAAGTTATTTCAATGTATGTGATGATTAGGTCTTATTAAATTGATGTGGGATCCTTTACTGATAATCAAATTGATTTCCATTATATGATTCCTCTACGATTTTCCTCTAATTGCATAATTTTAACTTAATAGCTCATAAACCCACAAATAGCCCTATTTTCCTGTGGTAAAGTTATGATTTTCATGAACTATGATTCTAAGTATGAAAAACATGTTCGAATGATGACAATGATGAGGGATACTTAAGACCCTAATATTTATGCAGTGATGATGATAACATGGGGAGTATATCCACTTTATATGAAAAATTATGTAGATGGACTATTCCTATGATATGAAATATTTTTGTAAAGTTATGATGTCTATTACACAAGAAATCAAAGTATGTTCTTTACAACATATAAATTATGTTAAAAGATTTGTATATGCATAAATATATATTATGTGAGATATGACTTAGCACTTAATGAGCTTGTACGAGGGGGACTACCTCCAAGGGTCTTCATATAAATTCTGAAGTCTCTTACTAACGTATCACCATAGGATTGTGTTAATATTTATATGCCTATAATTTTTTCTTATGGATTCATATAGCTTTATGACATAACACTCACCATGCTAAGATAGAGCCTAAATAGTGAGGTCATTATGATGGGTTCTCTCCATGCTAGAATAGAGCCTATAGGGTGTGAATCAAGTCTTCCTTGGAAAATTAAACTCCTCTTTTGACATCAAGATTCTATGTAATAGTACACATGGTTTTACTATCGGTTATGGTCTTATTCCCACATATGTATGCTAAGATGATGAAAGGTTTTGGTGATTCTTCCACTCAGGTTCTTAAACATATGTTGACCATACATATGGTATCCTTATTCTATTGATTATGATTATGCATATTGGTATTATGTTATATATGTTCGTTGAAGCATGATATACCTACATACTTAGTACATTCTATGTACTAACATATGTTTCTTTGCCTACACGATTTAACCATGTAGGGCGGACGACGAGATTACTCTTACATTTTGTGGCTAGCTTTTGGAAGGAGCTTTTGAAGAAATATTGGTGAGTTCCTATGATTGGGGAACAAGTTAGTGTATATGATGTTTTCCTATGTTGAGACTTTATGATTTCATTATTATTTTATTTTGAGGTTAAGCTAGTGGTATGTTCTGGTCCTTGCCAAGATCCTATGATATAGAGGAATGTGTTGGACTATGATGTTGTAATTCCCCAAACAGAAACTATGACTCTAACATATTCTACTTTCTTACTCTCTTGTGATTGTTTATCTCACCTTATGCATGTTTATGATATGGACAAAGAGGCTTGGATGGGGTGCTTTCGGGTGTCACATTCAGCATGTCACTAGGTGGGTCATAGCAAAAGTGGTAGCAGAGCATAAGGCTTGAAAGCATCATATAAAATCAAACATTTATTATCCAGTAGAGTTGTTTATAAGTTGAAGCCCGCCACTTCCATGAGTGAGAGGCTATGAGATGTTTTAGTAAATCTTTATTGCTTTTGTGATTGATATCACGCCTTACTCTCATTCCCGAAGGCTTGTCTTTTGATATTTTCAGAAAATACCTCCACTACATGCTAAAATATATAAGGGTGTTGATTCTAATGAGGACCAAGTTCCACTAGCTCATCAAGTTCCTTAAGACCCTCAAGTTGATAAAGTTACCAATGATGATTTTACGACGACTATTAATATGTTGACTCAATGTGTTACTTCTTTAAAGACTCCTACTCTTTTCTTAGGATAAGATATTTTAGCAAAATAAATCCCCAAAGTTCCACGGTTCTAAGGTGGATGAGGATCCACAAGTGTTTATCAATAAAGTGTACAAAGTAATGGAGATTATGGGGGTATCTTTTGAGGGTATGGACGAATTAGTGGCTTACTGACTTAATGGACTTTCTCATGTTTGTTTCACACATTAGGATTCCGAGAGAGTTGAAGAAAGGTTGATTGATTAGTAGACATTTAAGGCCACTTTCCTTGATCTCTTTATCCCACTTGAAATTAGGGAAGCTAAAGTAATGGAGTTTATGAATTTGAGGCAAAGTGGCATGAAGGTCATGGATTATGCCCTCAAGCTCACAAAAATTATCCAATTATGCTCCTTCCTTGGTGCCCAACTCTAGGGCCCATATGAACATGTTCAGTATAGGAGTGTCAGACTTGATAAAGATGAAATGTAAATTCGTAACACTCATTAAGGGAATGGATATTTCTAAGATCATGACATATGATGAACAAGTGAAGAGTGAGAAACTTCAAAAGATGAGGATGAGGGAGTCAAAGAGGGCTCGTATTCATGGTGGATCCTGACTAGGTTCAGTGGTGGCCACTTCCAGAAAGGAGAAAGGTTGTCCTTAGGTGCTCCCCAAAGGTTTTACAAAGGTAAGATCCCTAACCCCAAGGCGCAAGGTTATGTGATGAAAAGATATGGTATTTCTCCTTGATTTCCCAAGTGTGGAAAGAACTATGTCAGTGAATGTTTGAGATATTTTGGCGCTTAGTTTAGTTGTGGAAACATGGGGAACAAGAATTTTGAGTGTTCTAATATTGCAAACAAAGGAAACGAAAGGCATAGAGAATGTCAAATGGCTCAAAGAGGTCATGTCTAACAATGTTCTCAAGTTCGATGAAGAGGTCCATATGGTAACCTATTCTAGCTCTCCATGGTAGGAAAGAGGTTGATGAGTCTCCTAATATTGTTATACGTATGTTAAGAGTCTTTAATTTTAATGTGTATGCTTTTCTTGACCCCAGTTATAATATACCTTCTATTACTCCTTACCTTTCCATAAAGTTTGATGTGTCTCTGGAAGTCTTGTTAGAGCTATATTTGGTCTATACTCCAAATGCGGTGTCAAACCTAGCTACGAAAGCCTATAGCAATTGTCCCGTATTGGTCTTGCATACAATCTTTCCATTTGATCTTGTTGAACTTTATATAATCGATTTTGATATATTTCTTTGTATGGATTGTTTGCATACATCTTATGCTTCTATTGATTATAGAACCCCTATGGTCACATTCTTAGTTCCTAATGAGTCTATCCTTGATTGGAAAGGACTCAATTTGGTGTTTAATGAAAAGTTTGTTTTTTTATGTGAAAGCTATAAAAATGATTTCCAAAGGTTGCTTATATCATGTTGTCGGGGGTTATGGATGTTGAGTCCAAATTTCCTACTCTTGATTTGGTTCCTATAATCAATGAGTTTCCTGATATCTTTCCTGATGACTTTCCTAGTATGCCTTCTATAAGGGAAATTAACTTTGGCATTGATCTTTCACAAGACACAAGCTTTTTCTATACCTCTATATTGAATGGACTTGGTGGAGTTGAAAGAATTGAAGGAACAACTAAGGGACTTGCTTGATAAGCAGTTCATAAGGCCTTGTATGTCTCCATGGGGAAAAATGGATGGCTCACTTCATAGGTTTGTGAATCATTGTCAATTGAGTAAAGTGACTATCAAAAATAAGTATCCATTTCCAAGGATTAATGACTGATTTGATCAATTACAAGGTGCAAGCTATTTCTCTATGATAGTCTTTGACCCAAACATCACCTATAGAGGGTGAAGAAATGTGATATTCCTATGACAACATTTAGAACTTAGTATGGTCATTTTGAATTCTTGGTTATGTCATTTGATCTAGAAAATGCCCCTCCACTTTCATGGATTTGATGAATAAATTCTTCAAGCCATATTTGGATACATTCATGGTTGTGTTCATAAATGATATGTTGGTCTTTTCATGGGATGCAAAGGAACATGAGGATCATTTTATGATTGTGTTATAGACATTTAGTGAAAGGAAACGTTTTGCTAAGATCAGTAAGTGTGAGTTTTGGCTAAGGGAGGTGGCTTTTCATGACCACATTATTTCGGGTGATGGTATTAAGTTGATACAAAGAAGATAGAGGTAGTGAAGAATTGCCCGAGACCATTGTCTCCATCTGATATAAGGAGCATCATGGGTTTGGATGATTATTATAGGAGATTTTTTGAGCTATGTTCTTCCATTCCCTCTCCTTTGACTAAATTGACCCAATAGAAGGTGAAATTTCAATGGTCTGACAAATGTCAGAAAAGTTTCCAAATGTTGAAAGATCATCTTATTTTGGCTACTATTTCGACATTGCCGGAAGGTTTGAAAGGTTTTGTTGGGTAATGTCATGCCTCACATATAGGATCTAGTTGTGTTTTGATGCAACATGAGAAAGTTATATCCTATGCCTCAAGGCAATTGAACGTGCATGAAAGGAATTAACCAACTCACAATCTTGAGTTCTTTGCCATTATATTTGCGTTGAAGATTTGGCGACATTATCTCCATGGAGTGCATGTTGATATATTCACCCGACTACAGGAGTATTCAATATGTGTTTAGACAAATACATTTGAACCTAAATAAAAGGAGGTGGTTGGAGCTTTTAAAGGACTATGAAACGAGTGTGAAGTTAAAACGACCCCAAAAAATGCCTAAGAATGTTCCTCGGAAGTGCCCAAATTTGTAATTTTCATATATCTCAAAATCTGTACATGATATTCAAAATCTAACTTAGTATTCTTATTCAGGAGGAAAAATTTAGAGGGAGGTGAGTATAACCCAAATTTTAGAGGACCCTCAGTGAAGAACGAATTTCACCAATTTTTCAATTCCAGTAGAAGTACACGATTGCTTCGCAAAATGGATCTGTCGTGGAGCAGTGTATCTTGTTGCCAGTTTTCTAATCTCTGTCCAAGAACTTGGGGTCTTCGGCTTAAGCCTTCCATGCGTGAAAACACCTATACATAGCCATTTTCACCTTTATATCATACAAAACATTCCCCAATACCCTCCCAAACACTTAGACAAATATTTCACTCAAACTTCAAGTGCCAAAACTCATTCTGGATCATAAGGATTTCACTAAAGCTTAAAGTCTCCATTCAAATATTCATTGCGGAGTTATCCAAGGCTATGGTATGTGGGTTTTAATAATTAGGTCCTTTCACCTATGTTGCCCAAGCTTGCTTTTTACGTAAATTTCATATTTCTAAGTTAATTTACTTATGGGTCATACTTATTATGACTTTAACTATGAACTAAGTTGGGTTTTCATAAAAGTGTGACTGTTTAAGCATGTTCTGAGGTATGAATATATGTTCTATCTTGAGATTTTATGAAGGGTTTTCATGTCTATTGCCTGAGGGTATTGCCAAGTGTTGATGGGTTGATTTACTTCATGTTTTCTTGCATGATTTTACTCTTGAATTGCATAGTTTTACAGTAGTGTTACACACCCTCCATGTGGTTTATAAAATGTTCGGTCAGGATTTCTTGAGTTGTTGGAGGCCTAATGCATGATATATGAGTTATGCAACTTTATGATGATGAAAGAAAGGTATATAAGTGTTTATTTCATTAAAACTATCCTTAGTGTTGCAAGTTGACCATAACCAAATGGAGGGGTTGGTACCTTAAACACCTTGACGGGAGGTGATAAACCGACTAACCAAGTTGAGGGATTGGTCCATCAAACACCTTGATGGGAGGTGGTGAATCCATTAACCAAAGTGAGGCTTAGTACCTCAAACACCTTGATGGGAGGTAGTAAGACCATTTGAAACAACCCCAAAAAGTGCTTGAAAATGTGCCT
This sequence comes from Solanum clarkiae, assembly GCA_011800125.2. Classification (NCBI taxonomy): domain Eukaryota; kingdom Viridiplantae; phylum Streptophyta; class Magnoliopsida; order Solanales; family Solanaceae; genus Solanum; species Solanum clarkiae. The sequence continues at coordinate 21,246 of JAABOM020021880.1, forward strand.
CGAAAATGCCCAAAATCATAATTTCAATAGGACTCAAAATCCGTGCATGATATCTAAAATCTGATTTTATATTCTCGTTCAGGGGGTCCAATCTAGTGGGAAATGGGTCTATCCCCAATTTTACAGCAAACGAATCACAATTTGATTTTCCCAAAATTTCAATTTCCAGAATTGATCAGCGATGGTGTTGCGACGCGCAGCCATCATGGACCTGTGTAAATCTTGCCTCTGTGAAAGGTCCGCATCATGGACCGGACGTGGACATGTGTATTTTTTGCCAGTGATTTTTATCTCAGTCCAAGGCTTTTCTGTCTTGGGCCCAAGTCCTCCAATGCATGAAAATACCTATACTTAGCCATATCTCACCCTTATATCATCAAAGACAATCCCCAAAGCCCTCTCAATCACATAGGTAAAATTTCATCCCGAATTTCGAGTCCCAAAACCCATCTGAATCTTATGGTTTTCATCTAACCTTCAAGTCTCCATTTCAAATCTTCTTCAAGAAATTCTCCAAAGGTAAGGTACATGAGTTTCAACCATTGGGTCCTTTCGCCCATGGTGCCCAAGATTCCTTTTATCTAAAATTGTATGATTTAAAATTGATTTACTCATGCATCTTTATGTGATTCTTTGGGAGGAGTTTAGGGCGGCCTTTCTCAATCGATCCTTCCCTCTTGAGCTGAGGGATGCCAAAATGATGGAGTTCATGAATTTGAAGCAAGGGTCAATGAGTGTAAAGTAGTATGCCCTCAAGTTCAACCAACTCTCTAAATATGTTCTACACTTGGTTGTTGATACAACGTCTAGAATGAAAAAATTTTGTAATAGGTGTATCTGATTTGGTGAGTGAGAAGTATCACTCTGCTATGTTGATTAGTGACATGGATTTGTCCTACCTAATTGTATATGTCAAACAAATGGAGGTGGAGAGGTTGAGAAAAAAGAAGAGTGGTGAGGCCAAAAGGGCCCATTCTGATAGTAAGTTCCAAGGTCTCAAAAGTGGAAAGTTTCATCAAGGCCAAGGGTCTACTCATGCTCCTAATAATAGGTTTGCTAATGACAACCCAAGGGTCCAAGGTGATAGTGGTGTGGTGCTCAATCCTATATGTCCAAAATATGGTAGGGTTTATAAAGGCCCATGTTTGAGAGACACCAACGCTTATTTCGATTTTGATGAAATGGGACATCAGAAGAATGATTGTCCTCGTAATCAAAACAACGGTGGAGATGTTCATCCACAAGACCAGGGTGCGAATACGGTTCCTTTAGGAGAGGAGGACAACAAGGTGGTTACCCAAGGCACAATCGATTCTATGGTATTCATGGGAGGTAAGGGGTTGATGAGGTGGCCGATGCTGTTAATGGTATGTCAAATGTCTTTGATTTTGATATGTATGCATTCATAGACCCAGATGTCTCTCTTTCCTTTGTTACCCCCTTTGTTGCCAAAAAGTTTCATGTTAAGCAAGAATTGTTATGTGAGTCTTATGAGGTGTCTACTACTGTTGGTGCATCAATTATTGCTTAAAAGGTCTATAGAAATTGTCCGGTTTGTATTTTGTGCAAAATATTGCCTTGTGATTTTGTTGAGTTGGATATGGTGGATTTTGATGTCATTCTTGGGATGGATTAGTTACATGTATATTATGCCTCTATTTATTGTAGAACCTGTAGGGCCAAATTACTATTCCCAAATGAACTCGTCCTTGAGTGGGAGAGTCTTTATGTGGTGGTCAAGGGTATCTTTACTTCTTGTATTAAAGCCCAAAAGTTGATCTCTAAGGGGTGTCTCTACCATCTACTGAGGGTTAGGGATGTGGAGTCTAAAGCCCTTCCAGTAGAGTCTGTTCTGATGTTTAATGAGTTTGTTGAAGTCTTTCCAAATGACCTTGCTGGAGTTCCTCCTGAGAGGGAAATCGATTTTTGCATAGATCTCCTTCCAGACACTCAACCTATTTCTATTTGTCACGTCACGACCCAAGCCTAGGGTCTATACATCACACGATGAATGGGGAACCCGAAGGGACCTAAACAAGCCTCTTAACATATCATTGCACATCATTGTTCACGGAAGAAATTAGATTAGAAATAATGGCAAAGGAGCTAAAGGGAAACTTTCATGACATAAACATCAAACAAGAAGAGTCAAGGCTCAATACATAACATGTCCAACAACACCTCTAAAACTTAGATAGGAGCAGGGGCCAAGACAAGCAACCGGGCTCACCCTTATAGTCAATACATAAAAGAAAGATAGTCTTAGCATATAGCATGAGATCCTAGAAATTGTCCCCTCAATGGAAGACTCACCAATTAGCTTGAGAGAAATAGTACTAGCCATGTGGAGTAAGATGCACAAGTGGGGCTCCGATTTCTACATGGTGACATCATGTGTCATAAAGTATGTGTTAGTACATTTGAGTGTACAAAGTATATAGGATGCAATGCAACAATAGATAAGCACCATAATCAAAATGCATAGCATGGGCTATGAATAAGCATGTAGCAATATGGCATACATGGATGCTTGAAGTAAATCATGCTTATATAGAACATAATACAAGTGCAAGAAGATACCATCATTATAGAGTTCATCGTCTATTGAGGTACCAACCCCTTAATTGGTTGGTGGATCGTCTCACCGTACCACCCATATTGATTGAGGTACCAACCCCTCAACCCGATTATCAAGGCACAAACCCCTTGATTGGTTGGTGTATTTTCTCACCCTCCACCTATTGTTATTGAGGTACCCACCCCTCAACCTGGTTATCATGGTAAAAACCGCTCGACATGGTTATCATGGTACAAACTACTCGACATAGTTACCTAGGCTCACAACCTCCCGAGTGGGGCAAGGTCAATTCCCAACACGATATATCAGAAGAACATATACATGCATTCCTTTCATCATCATAAATTCATTCAATGCATAATACATGCATTAGACCTTCAAATCCTCAAGAAATCATAACCAGACATTTTATCAAACACTTGGCAGGTGCGTAGTGTTAGTGTAAAACCATGCAACTTTGGGATGAACTAATTCGAGAAAATCCAATGTAAAACCATGCATCAATACTTGGTAACACCCTAAAGAAGTATAGATCAAAACTCTTAATCGAATACCACAATGGATCTTAGATTCATGGCTGAAAACATGCTAAAATAGTCACAATTTCATGAAACCACAACATAGTTCATGGTCTAATTTATAATAAGTAAGACCCATAAGTAAATTAACTTGAAATCATGCAATTTAGGTAAAAAGAAATCTTGGGCTTCATAGAAGAAAGTAACGCATGGATGAAACCCACATACCTTAGCCTAGGAGAATTTCTTAATGAAGACTTGAATGGAGACCTAAAGCTCGGATGAATTCCTTAAGATCCAGAAGAGACTTGGACCCTTGAATTTAGATAGAAATATTTGTCTAAGTGTTTGAGAGAGTATTGGGGAATGTCTTGTATGATATGAAGGCAAAATATGGCTAAGTATAGGTATTTTAACACATGGTAGGGCTTAGGCTCATGACTCAAAAGCCTTGGAAAGAGATAAAATCACTAGAAACAAAATACACAGGTCAGTGTTTGCTCCACGATGCGGACCTATTACGGAGGCAATTTTACATTGGTCCGTGATGGAGGCGCGTCACTATACGATCGTGGACAAACACTGGATAAGGGATTTTTGGAAAATTGAAATTGCACTTTGTTTACTCTAATGTCGGGGTTGGACCCTCTCCCAACACAATTTTTCTCCTTAAAAAAGTATATGAAGCAGGATTTTCGATATCACACACGGGTTTTTCGGTATATTGAAATTACGATTCCAGACACTTTTGAGGCACATTTTCAGGCACTATTTAGGGTTGTTTCAATATCTTCCCCTTAGGAACATTAGTCCCCAAATGTCAAAGAATGGTACATGAGAGATGTAAATAAGACAATTTTAGGCCACATAAGGATGCATCAATGCACTTAACATCATTTGAAAAATCTCAACATAAGTGTAAATGTCATCATGAACTTTTCAATTTCAACATGAATGTATACAAATATTATGGGCTGAAACTCAGATTTGAAATCACATAGGGGACTTAGATTAATAGCTTAGGCTTGAGCGGAGTGGAAAATATAAGGATATCGCTTTTGCATATCTGCTTCGGACTTCTATGTAGCACTTTCGACTTTTTGATTCCTCCAAAGGACCTTAACAAAAGCCACATTCTTATTCCTCAACCTCTTCACTTGTCTATCATAAATCTAAACCGGAACCTCTTCATAAGTCAAGTAGTCTTCAACAACACCCATAACATCAAGAGGCTCAATAGCATTAGGGTCTCCCAAACATTTCCTCAACATTGATACATGAAAGACCGGGTGAACCAAATCCTTCTCACTGGGAAATTCCAACTCACAAGCTACCTTGCCAATCCTCCTCATTACCTTATACGGACCCATATATCTTGGAGTCAACTTTTCCTTCTTATCAAAATGAACCACACCCTTCATGGGTGACACCTTCAAATTGACCCAATCACCAACTTTAAATGCAAGGTCTCTTCTTCTCACATCGACATAGGATTTTTGATGACTTTGTGCTGTCTTCAACCTTTCTCTATGTCATGACCCAAGCCTAGGGCCTAGATGTGACCGGAGAACGGGGAGCTCGAAGGAACCCAAACAAGCCTCATACTATATCATTACACATTCTTGGTCACAGATGCATTTAAAATGACAAATAGAGATAAGTATAAACAAGGGGATTGGGACTAAGGGTAATCTTCCATATCATAGTCATCAAAGAACAATTGAGTCAAAGATCATAGCATAGAAACATAACATGTCCAACAATACCTCCACTACATAGATAAGAGCAGGGGCCACAAAAAACAACCGGCTCACCCTCATAGTCGATACATAAATAGAGGAAAGATAAATTTAATACATAGCAAGAGATCATAAGATATGTTCCCGGAATGGAGGACTCACCATCAAGCTAGAGACAATCGCACTAGCCATGCATAGGAGGAGGATGATCAAGAAGTGCACCGGTTCCTACATGGTAATATCATGTAGGCATAGACTATGTGTTAGTATGTTTGAATGTACTAAGTACGTGGATGCAATGCAACAAGAGATAGAAATCATAGACAAAACGCACAATCATAAGCAATGAATACATACTAACAATATGACATGTATGAATGATGCTTGAAGTAAACCCATGCTTACAGTTCAATCAACTTGTATGGATTATAATACATAAGTGTGGGAAGAAACCTAAATAGACATAAAATAAGACCAAGTGAGCTAAAACTCAGAATCTCGATGTAAACCCCACATTAGAGGAAAGGGTGATGTTTCTTCCCAAGGTGAACCTCCTAATACATAAGTGGATCCACTAATCCTTATGTAAATTGGGTACTCACCACAAGCCCTCATGTTTAGAGTACTCACCTCTTAGCTATTTGGGTACTCTCCTCTAATCCCTTCACCTACGGTGGCATGTAGTTCTAGGTCTTAAGGACTCGCCTCTACCCCACTTGATGCTAAGTCTAATCCCATAGAATACATAAGCTAATAATACTTTAATAAGTGCAACAAACATAGAGACATGGAATGAGTAACTCTTAACATCATTGACCTCAAATGTTGAGCTTAACTTAAATCAGAAGAATGGGTCATCATCAATATTGTGCACCTCAACTCAGGCCAAAAGCCTAAGTTAAGGGTGGTTGGCGTAAGGGTAAGCACAAAATGAGGGGGGAGATGGTGATACATGAAAAAGGGGATACAAATATGTCTTAGGTGCAAGAAAAATGAGTTGATTCATAATCAATGAAATAAAAAGAAAAATGATGTGAAAAATAGGCAAAAAGTTGAAAAATGAGAATAAGACCCCTGGGATAGCTTGAAATAAGAAAAAGGGAGAATGAGGTGAAGAATGATAGTGTTGTTGGAGAAAAACCTTAGAAAAACGCAATGTCAAGGAGGGCCTTTAGTCACTATATTCCCAAAGCATCACATTAAAGCCCCCTGAGCCTACCTTACAAGCCAATAAAGTCCTAAAGTGAGCCTATTCCAAGTAGTCAAAGCTCATAGTAATTAGTATAGGGGAAAGCCTATGGTATTGAGCATGGTATTTGAATGTCTTTTGTGAGAGTGAGTGATTTTGCATAGTCCCAAGTATTAAATCTAAAAATATCATTTTGAGAGTGATATGGGATTTCTTTTGGTGAAGGCACTTGTATTACACTGTTTACATTAGACTAACTTAGTGAGTGTTTCTTGTTAGTAATTCCTTTGCTTGTCGTTGTTGCACTATCATATATGTCGATCTGTATTGGTTTGCCTAATAGTTATTTGATGTGATTTTAGAGTGGTGTTGGTATTTGTGCTTGAGTTTGATATGATGTATGCCATTAGATTGATGTTTGTGTGTAGTTGTACTACGCATGTTGATTGAGCCCATCACTTGAGGACAAGTGATGTGCTCTCAAAATATAGCACTTTTAATGATTAAAACTTGACATTTTATGTGTTCTTAATGTGATGTTAGTTGGTTCTATGTATTTTTGTGTTATGTTTGCAGGATTACAAGTTTGACCTTGATTTGGGGAAAAAGCGCAGAAGTTGTTGGTTTTTACTACTATATGATATCCTTTACAAGCCTTAGATCATTCTACTGGTTGTAGTTGATCCATGATTTATCTTTCATCTTACAAAGGGGTTTCATGAACAATTCTAATTGGGCACTATTTTTTGAAGTTGATTCAACGAACATGCAGATGAGTCATAGTTAGTTTTACGAGTCACAGGAGATGGTTCATGCCCTAAGGATTAAAGATTAGGACTTTTTGAAGTTTCATCAGACGAAAACCCTTTATGGGTCATAAACTATTTTACGAGTCATAGAGGGGTGCTGTAGAGTTGAAATCCAAATTTGTAGCATCTGAGTATGAAACCCCAATTCCGGGCTGTGGAATGCAATATGGCCGTAAACTCCTTTCGTATGGCATGCCAGTCAGTTTTCCTATTTTTTGTAGGACTTGTATCTTACTTATTATAAATATGTTTTTTAGGTTATTTCTCAAAAGTTTTCTCCTAGTACATAGAAAACTCAGTAATTAGAGAGAGAAAATTATGAGATCACATTGGAGAGTTTTTGAGAACACTTACGTTTGAACTTCATCTTTAAGCTTGTGATTCTTATTAAAGTTAGATTTACTTGTTAATAATTCTATTATGTAAATGTTCAATTATATTTCTAATCCATAATTCTAGCATCTACACAAAGCATTAGTAGCTAAATCCACAACTAGAGTTATGGAAACCATGAAGAGCTAACAAAGTAAAATTGAATAATTCATAATTCATTGAAGGCATGTAGGCATGTACTAATTAACTCCCTTCGTTTTGTGAGCGCAACATCAAAAAGAAAGTCTGAATTTTCTATGAAAGCCGACCCAACCTCAGATGCTTTCATCCCGATCTATTCTATTGTTCAAGCCTTTCTTTGAGCAAAACATTTTCTTTTTGGTTATTAGCAAGTACAGATGGGCTTTCACACCCCTATGTTTTCTGATAGTTGCCAATATTATAACCCACCTAGTGTTACTAACTAGACCAAGGTAGTAATGAATAGGAAAAGAATTAATTAACAATATTCGATTGATGTGTTCTCATCTAATCAACCAAACTGGGCCAAGAGGAGGTTGTACGGGGATTGATGGGTGCCGATTAGTAATGTACACTATGGAGATAGAACATATCATATAGTGAAATTCACCTCTCACCTTTGACCAAAGGGCTTGATGAACATAACTTACAGTCCTACATGCTACACACTAGAAAAGAATTAGGTTATCTGGTAATACTGAGTTGGGAAATCATAGGGAAAACAATAGTTTTTCTCCATATTGATTTTTCACTTGTGTGCTTTAGTTTAATTTTATTCTCCACTGATTATTGCAACCCCCCCTCGGGAAGTAAGTTGGTTAACCACTCTAATTGCGATCATTAAGTTCTCTTGGGTTCGACCCTAACCTTTATTAGATTCTATTTCTTGACAAAGACCACTTTGTCCTCTAAAAGGATGTGTCACTTGGGGGACATCAAGATTTTGCCGTCATTACTGGGAATACGGCTAGACATAGTTAATTCATAGTAATCCGGGTGTTAATCCTTATTTCCCATATTTTACTTTTGTTTGTTATTTTTGTTCTTTTCCAGGGTGTAAGTGTAATGTATGCCCTATACCTTGAGTCAAGGAATTCCCTTAACTCTGTTTGACCCAAAGATCCAAAGAACATTAAGGAGATTGACCCAGGCCAACAACGTAGCCAATGCAGCTCTAAACAGGAGCAACAATGAGAATGTTGTTAATACAAACCCACCTCCCCTTTAGGACATTGCTCCATAGCCCCAAGATTTCAATGCCACTTCTTACCTGTGGAATCAATACAGGTTGAATCCTATTTCTTTGGAGGTGACTGGAGCTATTGTGTTGCCACCCCTAACGGTAGACACAGAGTTCACAGTCTCGAGTAGGTTACTTCAGATGCTTTAGAATCGTGGGATATTTGCAGACATATCATTAGAGGACACTCATAGCCATCTACACAATATGGCATTTGTCTGCAAGAGTGTGATTGGAACACAGAATCTATCTATGAATTCTATCGGACATCATGTCTTCCCATTGTGTCTTATTGGCAATGCAGTATTATGGCTATCTAAGCTCCCACAAATTTCGATCACCAGTTGGGTAGAATTGCAGAAGGTATTTTTGGAGAGGTACTCCCCTTGATTAGTGAAGCTCATGTTGAGGGACTAGATTAACAACTTTGAGCAACTTCCTGGTGATTTGATCAGTATTACTTGGGAGCGGTTAACTAAATATCTGAGGAGCTTCCCTGACCATAAGATAGTTAATGATACCTTGGTGGAAATCTTCTACTATGTCCTTGATAAGAAAAGTCAGTCTTGTGCTGGCACTATCATGGGGGTATGTTCTTGGATCGGCCATTTGCAAGGATCACAGAGTGAATGGAAAGATTAGTCAAGACTAATCGTGCATGGGGGTAGAGAGACGGAGCATCCAGCAAAAGTTCATGCGCTATCAGTGTTGATCCAGAGCAAGGAAAGACCAATAAAGAAATCATGCAACAACATGCCTAGATTTGCACAGGTATCAAGGTGATTATGAAGAAGAACCAACATCGAGTAAATGCAAGTTCATCAACCTCCACCTGCACCCATGTATAATGAGCTGTATTATGATGGGAACGCGTGTATTATTGCTAATCAGATAGGGGGTTTCTTGACCAACACCCAAGGTTCCAATCAGGACTATTAGTGCCATGGTCAAGGGAACCAAGGTCGGAACATTAATAGAGATAGAGCTAACAGGACAACCACGGAGGATATTATAAGAGGAATAGGGGTCCAGAATGAGATGTGGATTGGGGTCGCAGAGAAAGCTTCAGAAATGGTTTTTCTGTGCCACCACATAACTGCGACACATGTTGAAATAGTTCCAGAGTTGAGGAGATATTTCATCACCTAGAGACACTAGATGAGACTCTGCGGGTCATGAAATCTAACATTTTGAGCATCACTGAGAAAAATTAATTCTCACTTTGTGGTTATCAAACAGCTTGAACAATAGTTCTATGAAGTGTCGACTCAGCTCAATCAGTATCAGAGAGGTACACTTCCTAGCAATACTGTTAAAAATCCTCTAAATGAAGGGAAGTGTATGGAATTTACTACTCAAGGTGGCAAGAGCGACACTAATCCTCCTATGCCAGGTGATGAGGAGATGGATGCATCCAATGATATGGGGATAGGAGATGATCGTCCCAAGGATAGGGTGAGGGAAGCTGCTGATGAGCCACAGAAGTTTAAGCCTATTCTTAGGCCTCCTTCTCCCTTCCCTCGAAGAATCAAAAAAAAGGAGGAGGAAAGAAATTCAAGCACATTCTCTCTATTCTTAAACAACTCTCCATCAATATTCCTCTCTTTGAGGCATTGGGGAAGATGTCATGGTATGCTATGAAGGACTTGGTTACTAAAAAGCATACTATGTGTCAAGATCTCTCCCAAGATCTTCAATATTACAGTGTTATTGCTATACGATCCTTGGTCAAGAGGCGAGATGATTCGGGTGCTTTTACCATACCCTTCATCATTAGAGATATAGAGTTCGCAAGGGAACTATATGATATATGTGCCAGCATTAACCATATGCGCCTAGCAGTCTACAAAAATATTGGATTGCGAGCCCCTACTCCGACGAGCATGCGGTTATTAATGGCAGATCATAAGGTGAAAAAGCCTATGGGGATATTGTATGATGCGCTGGTTAAACTTGAGAAGCTTATACTCCCCGTAGAGTTTGTGATCCTAGACTGCGAAGTCGACTTTGAACTAATCATTTAGAAAGACCATTCCTAACACAGGGTGAGCATTAGATGCATATGGAAACCAGTCCACTCAGGTTTAGATGGAATGACAAAGAGTTCTTCTTCAATATCTTTTAGTCATGAAGCATCTAGATGATCTCAAGAATGAAATCTTGGCAATTGGTGAATTCCGAGTAGCTAATTTTTCCAAGTCGTTCCGAGACAATAAATTAGGCGCTGCTTGGGAGGAAACCCAAGGTTTTTAATGTGATAATGTAGTTATAGGTTTATTTTAAGTTTTTAGATTCATTAGTAGTTTATTTTATTGTACTTTTATTATAATCTGGACATTAGTCTTGTCATATATAGATAATAATATGGTCTATGACGAATTTGAAGGTACTGGGTTGAATAAACCATTTTTAGCTGAGAAGAGCATCAAGGAATATTTCTACGACTGGGTCTATGGGTCGTAAAACACTTTATGACCTGTACCCCATCTTGTCGAGATTAGGATAACAAAGAAATTGTGCTTTCCAATCCACGAGTCAACTATATGATTCGAAGATAAATCTACGAGTTATAATTGGGGCTCATGGACCCCAAGTAAGTTTTTGAAATTTTGCTAAGTGTTGTGGTCTCTACAACCAACTCTACGAGCTGAAAATCACTTTGCAACTCATAGACTGGTTTGTAAAACACTGTCCTAAAATCTAGGGTATGGATGTTTTACGAAGCCATGGTTTACTGGCCATAAAACACTCTACGGCAGGTAATTGTGGTTTTGTAGTTTTAGGCCTATGAACTTTCAGTTGACCCGGTCGAGATATAAATAATGGGATCAAGGTATTTTGACCCCATTCTTAACCTTATTTACAAATAAACCCGGCAAACCCCTCCCCCTTGTTAATCCGGCCACTGACAGCAACAAAGCCCCCATTTTTGGTGGCTTTCTAGCAAACTAGGCTTTAGGGCCCATTCATCTTTTTCATCCTCTATAACTTAATCACACATCTTGGTAAGATTTTGGTTAATCTAAAGCCCCTTAATTTACCTTTTCTTGTGTGATTGACATGGAAAATCATGATGGGAAAGGTAGTTTGATCACAAAACCGTGGTTTGATGTTAATATGTCATAATTGAAATTAGGTTGCCCATGTATGAATATTTGCCCAATTCTGGAACTGTGCACTTTTACCTTGTGTGAATGCTTGAGTAGTTTTTTGTGCCTATTAAATCATCCTTATGTATGTTGATTTATATTGTGTGAAAATTAATGGGTGATATCATAGGTGCATAATCTTGTTGAAATCAATCATAAGTGGTTGGAATTGTAGGGTAAATATGCTTAATCACTTTCAATGGGGTATATGTGTTGTAAACCATGTTGGGGGTATTGGTTATAGTATGGAAATCATGTAGGCGTGTGTGCTTTGCTTCGATGCTGATAGAATACTTGTAGAAAAAGTCATTTGGTGTCCATTGTGATGGGCTTGGAAACTCAGGTAACTACTTTTTCTTGTTTACGGGTGGATTTTATGGCTAGTGTATTATTCTACAAGTCATAATTGCCCTTGATACAAGATTCTAGAAATTTGAAGTTTCTGAGTATCAACAAGATGAGACCTTGTACGAGTCATAGATCACTCTATGACTCATACATAGGTCTCGTAGATCCATGCCTGGAATAGATTTACTCACTGGAAATATGAACGATCAAGTTTATGACTCATAAACCACTTAATGAGTTGTACCTATTCTCATAGACTTTTCCGCGGATAAAAATCATTTGAGCACTGCTTTACGAAAGCTCCATTTAGATGGTAGTACGAACTACGGCTCATAAAGGCCCTTTCATAGAACCCTTCTACAACATAAATCAAGTACGGAGTGGCTCGAATCAATGTTATGACATTCGTGTGACAACCCAATGGAGCATAAGGTATCATTTCATGCCATCCTCGGTGCCCGTCGATCATTTTCCTTAAGATCTTCTTAATATTCTTGTTGGCGGCTTGTATGGCTCCATTCATTTGAGGACAATATGTTGTTGAGTTTTGGTTAGTGATCTTGAATTTCTCACATATCTTTTCATCAAGTTACTATTTAGATTCACTCCATTATCTGTAATGATGGAATTTGGTATCTGAAATCGGCATATCAAATTGTTGCGCACAAAATCAACTACCACTTTCTTTGTTACGGACTTGTAGGAGACTACCTCTACCCACTTAGTAAAGTTATTGATGGCAACTAAAATAAATTTGTGACCATTAGAGGCAGCTGGCTCTATCTGACCAATGAAATCCATGCCCAAGATACAAACGGCAGGGAGAACACATAACTTTGAGTTCATGAGGAGGGACACAAATCAGATCACCATGTATCTGACACTGATGTCATTTCTGCACAAACTTGCAATAATCGTGTTCCATAGTCATCAAAAAATAACCAGCTCTAAGGATTTTCCTTGTTAAAGTAATGTATTCATATGAGTACCAAAAACTTTATCAAGTATTTGTTCAATAAGTTTCATAGCTTTTGTGACATCAACAAATTTATGGAGACCTAGATCTGGAGTCCTCCTATAAAAGATTTCCCCACTTGGAAAGAAGTTGTTGGCGTTCCAGTGTATAGCCTTCTTCTAATTGGAAGTAGCATTTTCAGGATACATTTTGCTCTCCAAATACTTCTTTATATCAAAATACCAAGTCTTTCCTTCTGGTTCTACTTCGACATGCAAACAATGGGCTAGTAGCTCTTTCAAATCTATCTCTAAAGGATTAATATACGTCATGTTTGTGTGTTGGATCATCGAGAAAATGGTGGAAAGGGCATCGGCGAACTCATTCTGCACCCCTGGCATGTGCTTGAACTTGATCTTTTGACAGCTTTTAAACAACCTCTGTATAGTTGCACATACGGTACGATCTTCGGGTTCTTTCCATTCTCCTTGAATATGATGAATCAGTAGATCTAAATCCCCAATAACCAGCAATTCATGAACATTCATGTCTATAGCTATTCTTATACCCAAATTGCAAGCTTCACACTCAGCCATATTGTTAGTGCAACAAAATCGGAGTTTTGCAGCCATCAGATAATATAGACCAAATTTTGATACCAAGACCGCTCCAATGCTTCTACCTTGACAATTCACAGCGCCACCAAAGAACAGTCGCCAACCAAGGTATGCCTCAGAGATGTCTTCTCCCAGAAATGATATCTTTTCATCAGAAAAGTAGGTTTTGAGCAGTTCATCACAATCATCAACTAGATTTTCTGCAAGGTGATCAACTAAAGCTTGTCATTTGATTGCTTTCTGAGTCATATATACAATGTCGAATTCGCTTAACAACATTTACCACTTGGCTAACCTTCTTGTTAGCATTGCCTTCGAAAAGACATAACGCAATGGGTCTATCCTTAAAATGAGAAATGTAGTGTATGAAGGCAGGCAATGCTCTATTTTTTAGCTAGCCAAGTCAAAGTACAACAAGTCTTCTCCATATAAGTATAACGAGCCACACATGGAATGAACTTCTTACTCAGATAGCAGATTGCTAGTTCTTTCTTCCCACTTTTATTATGTTGGCCTAACATACATTCGAATGCATTATCAGACACAGATAATTATAACAATAGTGGACTCTCTTGTCATGGAGGGACTATCACCAGTTGATTAGACAAATAGCTTTTGATGGTCTCGACAACAGTTTTGCATTCTTCAGTCAAATTCGTCAGTGCATTCTTTTTTAACTACTTTAAGATAGGCTCAAAAATCAATGTACATTGGGCTATAAACCGAATGATGTGATTCAATCTCCCTAAGAAACTCATGACTTATTTCCTTGTCTTTGTAGGAAGCAACTCCTGAATTGCTTTGATCTTAGAAGGATCGAGCTAAATGCCTCTTTGACTAACTATGAATTTCAGCAACTTATTGGTAGGCACTCGGAAAGCATATTTGGCATGATTAAGCTTCAGGATATATTATTTTAAATAGTAAAATAACTTCTTTAAATGAGTTAGATGGTCCGAACTCTTGTGGGACATGATGATAACATCATCTACATATGCCTAACTCTCTTTGTGAATCATATCATGAAAAAGAGTTGTCATAGCCCACATATAAGTTTCTCTATCATTTTTGAAACCAAATGGCATCACTCGATAATGATATATATCTCAAGGTGTGATAAAAACTATCTTTTCTACATCCTCTTCGTTTATTAAAATTTGGTGATATCCTACAAAGCAATCCACAAACAATTGTATCTCATTCTTGGCACAGTTGTCAATGAGAATGTGGATGTTCGACAATGGAAAATTATCCTTGGGACTAGCTTTGTTAAGATTTTTGTAATCGACATAGATCCTGATCTTTCCGTCTTTCTTGGGCACCAGAACAATATTGTCCAATCAAGTGGGATATTACATTACTTCCACTACCTTGGATTGTATCTACTTAGTAACCTCTTCCTTGATTTTCAGACTCGAATCTAGCTTGAACTTCTGAGTCTTTTACTTTACTGGACTGAATTCTAGGTTGATTGGCTTGTGAGAGATAATATCTATACTCAAACCCGGCATATCCTCATATGACCAAGAAAACACGTCCATGTATGCTTCGAGCAAGCTAGTAAGTTCTTTTTTCTATGAATCCGTCAAATGGACACTGATCCTGGTTTCCTTGACACATTCTTTATCTCCCAGATTTACTTCTTTAGTTTCATCCAGATTAGGCTTATCTCGATTCTCAAGTTGTCTCAATTCCTCAGCAAGATGTTCAGGTACCATGGTTTTTTCACTATAGTCCTCGAGCACATTCCCATATGGTTCATTCTGTTCATTCAGCTTTTAACTTGACATGACATTGACAAGTTTTAAATTATTTATACTGAAATCATAAACAAACGTAGTTGGATAAAAAGTAATTGAAATAATAATATGGATAATAAGTGCAGCTTTAAAATAAATGGAGGCTTTCACTTAAGAGAAAATGCAAACTTTGTCTAAATCATGGGTCGATCCACCTTTTGAGACATTACGAGAGAAATTAAAACAAAACCAAGCAGGAGTAATAACAAAGCAAAAGGTGGGTCACGGGCCTCTGTCGGACTGTCATCTATTTCTTTATGTACCAAAATAAATAGGGGATCAACATTAGGGTGCATGTCTCTTTCAACTCTCGGTCATTTGGTTCAACACCTCGAACACTTGAGCATCTCAGTCATCACTTGCACCAATTTCTTCAAACTGGTCCTAGATCCCTCTACTAAGAGCATCACTACCGATACATTCTCATATTGGAAATGACTGATGCAGGTGCAGTATTGATCAGACCAGAGCCCGATCATCTTTTTGATTCTTTATCTCCCACTCATTTTCTTCCAAGATAGTGTATCCCAAGCTGAATTTTGACTACTTTGTTGGCAACGGGATGGGCTCAATAATACCTGTCAAATTCTTTCTTTGCCTAAAACTAGGTTCAAACCTATTTCTCAGCATAACCGTGGCTATCATCTTGTAAACAACAGGCATAGGAGGTCCGAGCTTCAAATCATCTTCAGTAGCATTCACTACCTCAACCGTGTAGAAATCAGACCCTCTGGTGACATTATCAACGATTGGTTCATACATGCTCGAATGGCTCCCCTCGTCGTAAATATCTATTTCACGTTTATTCCAAATAAACTTCATTATTTGGTGGAGGGTTCAAGCCACAACTCTAGCCATATGGATCTAAGGTCTTCCTAGCAACATGTTGTAGCTGGCAGTGATATCCATCACTTGAAATTCAGTGACAAACTCAGTAGGTCCCATATGAATTCCTAAATTCACTACTCACAGTGTACCCGACCGGCATCAAATGCTCTCACATTAACTTGCTCTGATGGATTCTTCCCATATCAAAGTTTAATCTCTGAAGGATGTACCGAGGGCAGGTATTCAAACTAGACCCATTATCGATCAAAACATGGTTTAGAATCATGTCTTGACACTTAAATGTAATATGAAGTGCCTTATTATGAATTTCTCCCTCGAATGGTAGCTCTTCACCGCCAAAAATAATGGGATGTCCTTGGGTAACTTGGCTTATCATGGCTTCCAAATTATCACTATCAGTTCCTACAGGCATATAAGTGTCCTCTAATGCTCTCCTTACTGCCTATCTATGATGCTCTGAACTCATCAACAATGCCCATACAAAAATCTGGGCAGGTGTCTTCTTCAAGTGTTTCGCAATAGAGTATTCCTGAGGTTGCATTCTTCTCCAACATTCTTCTTCCTCGACTTCAATTATTAGCCTTTGATCTTTTCTGCGTGCTCCCTGAATTGATTTTCCTATATTGACAATCTCAATTTCAACCTTCTTGTTAGGAATTCCTCTTGGTGCCGTAGAAACCACTTCAAAAGGTGTCAAAATCACCATCTCTGGTTTCTCAGTGATACTTAGAGATGCTATACTTTTTTCTAAACTTGCAGTACTATCCGAAACTATTATCTTAGTAGTACACCAATCTTCTTCTCTCTTAATCGTACCAGTGGTGTTACTCTATGATCAGGCAAAGGATTACTGTTGACATTAGGAGCAATGATCTGAAGAATGTCCATGTCGTGGTCAATTAAGTCCTGAATTTTTTGATTAAAATTTATGCAATCTTCAGTTTCATATCCAACGCTGTTAGAATGGTAAGCACAAGTCTGATCACTTCTAAAGAAGCAAGAACTAGCATCCATGGCTCTTGGAGGGGCAGGCTTGATCAACCACGAGCTGACAATCTTTCAAACAGTTTCGTCAGGCTTTCAGCAAGTGGAGTGAACACTCTATGGGGTTTTTAGTCTTATTTCAGATGAGGAGGGTTGTAGTTATTTTGTGGAGGTGAGGGTACTCGGTGGTAAATTGGATGGTTTTGGTGAGAAGGTGTAGGGGTCTGTAATCTTGGGTATAGTAGAACTTGGTTATTTAGTGGTGGGTTTTGGAGACTTAGGATTGGGTAACTGGTAGGGGGAGTTTGATAAATTGGTTGGATATTGGAGCAATTTCGTGATGGAAGTTGGTAGTTTGGTTGGATATTTGGGTATTGTAGGGGTTGATAATGAGGGGGAGGAGTTTGGTAGTTTGAGGGTGGAGTTTGATACCCTGGTAGAGTATGGAAAAATAAGGAATGAACTTGAAGTAGGTAGAAAATGGTTTTGAGGGGTTGTATGCTTTTTGGGGTGGCTGCTAGGGGTTCTCCTCTTGTCTTGTATACCAAAAATAATCGACACATCTTCCTTTCTTTTCCTCAACAATCCTGACTATCTGGCTGAGTTTGATAGATGGGTGATCCTCCCCACCTTGAGTCCATCTTCAATGCTTTTACCAATTTTGACACTGTCTTCAAATTTTGCCCCAATAAGCAGTATCAGTCTCTCATAAAACTCTAGCTCATGGGAGTGCACAAACACTTCAATAAGTTCTTTTTCATACACAGGAGAACGAACTTTGGTGGCGTTCTTCCCCCATCTATAGGCATATTCATGATAATTCTTGGTTGATTTCTACTTTATCTTTTCTAATGAATAGCAGCCTGGAACAATCTCGACATTATAAGCAAAACTCTCGATAAAATCTTTGGCCATAGCATTCCAACTAGCTTATTGGTTCAATTCTTGGGAGGTAAACAATTCAAAGGCCTCCCCGTTTATGAAGTAATTAAATCTCGAGGAAGCTCAGGCAACCACCTCACAGCTTCTCTAATGATAGAGAATGGAAAGAGCCTTAATCTGGAAACATTCTGGGTAACACCTCAGATGTTGAATGTCAAATAGATGTCTACAAAATTCTGAAGATGCTCATGGGGATCCTCATGGGTGTGTCCTGCGAATAACCCTTTTAGCTGAAGCAATTATAACATGATTCTTGTGATATAAAACACAACACCTCTAGCCAATGAGGGCAATCAGATTGCTTTTGTACTCCTACTTGATCCTAGTTTATGTATTGGAAGTCATTCACATCTCCAACATTGTCGCCATTTACACCTCCAACATCATTCACCTTAACACCTAATTAAAAGTAGAAAAACAATAAGAAAATTAATAAAACAACTCGAACTACAAAAATTAAGCTAAAAAAAACCTTCGATCATGAACTAGCTCTATTCCCTGGCAATGACACCATTTTTTATGACATTCAAATCTTCCACTCAAATGGAAGTAGGGATGATTGTTATGAGCATATTAACCGAACAAAAGTGTCGAGGTGAAATCACATAGGGAATGGCGGTTCAAGAGGTGAAGGGATGCATTGAACTAGGCAATTATATGTTCTAATTTGGGGGGGGGTGGTTTCGTAAATAAAATCGAAATTCAGCTAATAACAATTTTTCTAAATTGCTAACTAATTTTAAACTAACAATAGATTAAGAGAGATGTTGGGGATGTGCAATTATGATACTAGATCTGCTAAGCTGGGTCTAAATACTTGATTAATAGAATTGAAGGTGAGTGAGTGAGCTAGGTTGCTCGTAACCAACATTTCAGTTATAACAGCGACGGTATTTCACGTTATTCTACTATGACATCATATGCGAATGTCTCAAGGATATGCCTGCCGTGAGAAATTACAACAAACCCGCTAATACTTTAGTCATTTAATCCATGGTTGTGGCATTCCATTGAATATCCGAAAGATTTTTAGTTAATACATCGATCACATACTCTAATTACTCAAATTAAAGCAATAACTAGAAATCTAAAGTAAACTCCAAGTTTGCAACCTTAGGATTATAGAGTAGCAATAAACGTAAACTCACTCAAATTAACAATACTATAATCAAAATATCACAGACTCAATATAGAAATCAAAGAACCATATTATTTACATACCCCAACATAGGTGTTTTAGTCACTCATGCTCAAAAGTAAAGAATCAATACCAAATTCAACAGATGAGTACATGGGTAAGACGAATGAAGAGAGAAAAGTTGAATTACACCAGCTAATCTCCACAATATTTTCTTTCTAAATCTTTAAATCACCAAACCCTAGTACTATTTAGCAAGAAGCTTCTATGTACTCCATTCTCTCTTTTATCTCTATCTGTTAAACCTGATATGGAATGCTATGTACAGTGTCCTTGCCAAAAACCTTATATAGTCCATGTAAAATAAATGAGTTTTTGTGCACCGAGTTGCCATTCAACGATCAATATAGCCATTATCGAGGACTACGACAATGCGCCATGTGCACATAATTGCCTTCCTCTGCATCTCATGAAGGATTGAGTCTTTTTAATATTAGGCGACATCCTACATCATCGATCAGGTTTGGAATTCTACTGAACTTCCCTATGTTTCACCCTTGTGTTATGAACTTGGGGTCCTGATTACTGCAACATTAGCTAATCTCTTTGGCCACTTGACGATACGCTAAATGTGTTGGCGGCAATGTCGATTCTGATAACCTTTTTAAGATGGACTTGGATGATTGGTTGCTGTAATGTTAGGTGGTCTCATTGAATCTCCGGCATTCCGCCGAATATGTCAACGAAGCCGCTTTTGTCCGCCTTTTTGATTCTTCTGCCTCTTTTCCAAGATTTGTTGAGTATTGACCACTTGTGCCCTTTTAACTTTGTTTTTGTTAAAACACATGCATATTAGTTAGCAATTGAAGCATAATAGCAGACCAAGGACGACATTTCTTCACATTATAAGCACAAAATAGGTCCAAGATATGGACTCATCAATAGTCATCTACACTAAATGTCTTTTTGACCGGTAGGAAGTGAGCTGACTTTTTCATGCGATCCACTATCACCCATACAGAGTCAAACTGCTTTCGATCTTCAACAAACATATCACAAAGACCGTATTAACTTCCTCACACTTCCATGTTGGAATGTCAATATCTTGGGATATGTTACCCAGTCTTTGATGCTCAACTTTGACTTGTTGGCAATTGGCACACTTGAACACAAATTTGGCAATGTCCTTCATTCTATTCCACCAATAAATCTCCCTCAAGTCTCTATGCATCTTTGTTGTACTAGGGTGAATAGAATAAAAGGAGTCGTGAGATTCTTGCATTATCAACTTTTTCAGCTCAATATCATTGGTTACACATAACCTCTTTTGATATAGGAGTACACTATCTCCCCCTTGTGAGAAAACTTCTATATTTCCTTTTTCACTAAGGTTTTCAACTCAACTAAGGCAGGATCAAGGTCCTTCTTACACTTAACCTTCTCAATCGAAGAAGATTTGGAACCATCAGACCATCACTTTCAGATTATTTAGCTTTACACTCAATCTAGCCAACGTGTAGAACTCCTGGGCCAGTTCCCTTTTTCCATCATCCTCGATATGAGACACACTACCCATAGAGAATCTGCTAAGGGCCTAGGCTACCACATTGGCTTTTCTTGAGTGGTACTCCACACTCATGTCATAATCTTTGAGTATCTCTATCCACCTTTGTTGCTTCGAGTTGAGGTCCTGTTGGCTGACCACATGTTGAAGGCTCCTGTGGTAGGTGAAGATATCCACATGAACCCCATAAAAGTAGTGTCACCAAATCTTCAAGGAAAACATTTCATCTCATGTACGTTCAATTGTCTTGAACTATAAACAATCACCTATAAACATTTCCCATCCAACAATGTCAATATTAGAGCCGAAGTTAGTCGATCCTTTAAATTTTAGATGCTTTTCTCACACTCATCTATCTGCCCAAACATTGCCTTCTTTTGAGTCAACTTGGTTAATGGGGATGAAATGGAGGACAAATCTTGCATAAACCTTCTGTAATATCTGGCTAGGCCCAAGAAACTCCTAATGTTAGTAGGAGCCAATGGCCTTAGCTAATTCCTAACCGCTTTGGTCTTCTTAGGATCAACTTTAATATCATCACTTGATACCATACGCACAAGGAAGGTAACCTCACTTGGCCAAAACTCGCAGTAATCAAAATTTGCATAAAGCCTTTGCTCCCTTAGGGTTTGCAATATGATCCTCAAATGCTCCATATGGTCTTCCTCGCTTTGGTAGAAATCAAGATATCATCAACAAACACTACTACGAACATGCAAGGTTGGCATTGAACACAGTATTCTTAAGATTCATGAATATAGCTGGTGCATTGGTGAGACAAAATGACATTACAACAAATTTAAAATGACCATACCTAGTCTGAAATGCTATCTTAGGAATGTCACTTTCCCTCACCCTCAATTAGTGATACCTAAATCTCAAGTCAGTCTTAGAGAAACATGTAGCCCCTTGCAATTGATCAAACTAGCTATGTATCCTTTGGTATAAATATTTTTTCTTGATAGTGACCTTCTTCAGTTATCGGTAGTCTATGCAGATACAAAGTGATCCATCTTTGTTTCACAAGAACAAAACCGGAGCACCCCATCAAGACCGTCTAAGTCTAATGAAATACTTCTCCAACAAATTCGTCCATTGCTCCTTTAGTTCCTTCACTTTGCCGAAGCCATCCTATTTGGATGTATTGAGATAGGTTGAGCGTCAGGTAGGAGGTCTATGCCCATGCCTATTTTCCTTTCGTAAGAAACACTCGGTAACTTATCCAGAAAGACATAGTGAAACACATTAATAATGGGGACTGGCTCAAGAGAAGGGACTTTAGAAGTGACGTCTTTGACTCTTACTAGATGATAGATGCTTCCTCTGGAGATCATTTGTTGGGCTTTTAAGAAAGAAAGAAATAAATCGATCTCTACATAGAGAGTTGCCACTCTCTCACTTAGGAATAGAATCATTTGGGAATTGAAACTTGACTCTATGGGTTATAAATCGATGGAGGCATAAGAGGCATGCAACCAATCCATCCCAAGTACTATATGAAAATCAACTATGGAAAGCTAAACTAGATCACAAGAGACCACATTTCACGAAATAGAGATAGGAAAATTTTTATAGACTCTTTGGGCAACAATGGACTCTCCTACAGGGTTACTTACTTGGTAGGGCTCACGAAGGATTTCAGAACATGCATGCAATATATTAGATAGAAATTGGGCTACAAATGACACATTAGACTCCACATGTTGTAAGACATATGCATCAAAGTTGAAAACTCTGAACATACTGGTTAAAACATTCGTAGCCTCTTCAACCTCTTGATGACCATGGAGAGTATAAAATGGTTGGTCATTTGAGCATCTTGGCCTTGGCTCCTGGCACCATTGCTTCTATAATTCTTGGTATGATGTTCAGGATTCTTATACTTAAGGTAAGCATTCAATCCTACCAAAAACTCTCCCTTGTGCAGCCTTCCACACTTGTGGAAATTTGGGGTTTGAGGCTTAGGAGCTACCCCCTTGTATTTAGTGGTTTGATGAGAAGGAATGTTAGTAGACCCTTGTCCACCTTGTTGTTTGCCACATTGAAACTTGTGACCTCCATTCTTTTTGGTGGGAATAACCCCTACCATCACTTCAAGACCTCTTGGTGTCCCTCGCCCTTTCCGTTAGCTTCTCCTCCTCTATTTGTTCCACATATGTCATCCATTGGGAGATATCCATCTCCTTCACTAGCAGGGCCACCTTCCACTCTTTGGACACCAAATTGGATACACCAAAGATGAGTTTATTCATACATTCCCTCGAATCCACAAACATGAAAGGAGCATACTTTGAAAACTTAGTGAATTTGAGGAAATACTCCCTCACACTCATGGACCCTTGCTTGAGGTTGATAAATTCTGGAACCTTGGCCTACTTTAACTCTATCTGGAAGAACCAATCCAAAAAGGTACTCTTAAACTCTTCGCATTCAATTGGACCCGCTTCTTGGCCCTTGTCATCCACCCATTACTCTTACTATATTTTAGCTACCCCCTTAAGTTTGTAGGCTGCCAAGTCAACTTTCTCCTTCGATAGAATATGCATTACCATGACAATCAAGTAGGCCTCATCAATAAAATCAACGGGGTCCCCCTCCATCTTGGAAACGTAGAACTTCGAAGGGCTCATCCTAATGAAGTCTCTCACATGAGTGGCTGGAGTAGGCACTTGGGAGGAATCGCGATAACTCAATTAACTTGGTTTGCTAGTGCATGGACCAACATGGTTAAGGTGGGTTGGAACTGTGCATCAGATACTCCATCATCTTGTTGAAATAGAGGGGCTTGTTTCTCAGCAGTGCCACTTTGTATAGAGCTCTTCTTAGTGGCATGATCTAGTAACAATCAAATATGTCATTGTTAGTTACCTTAGTCGACTCTAAAGGCACGACATGAATAGGAAAGAAAGGAAGACTTTCCTAAATTGTCTCATAGCCACTCACTCAAGATAGTGGCATGCTTCACAACCTTGAATGATACTCTACATGATGTGATATGCGTGGACATTTGAGGAACATTTTGAAACCTCATGCTCTAATACCAACTTTGTAAGGACCCAACCTAGGGCCTAGTCAATATACGATAAATGAGATATCCAAAGACACCTCACCCAAGCCATCTTTAATATCTCAAGCATTCGTAAGCATAAAACTAAACATTTGCAGATGTAAAAAGTGGAAATGGACTATGGAGCCATATTATGACAATGAAGAAACATTAAAATTGAAACATTAACATGTCCATAAAGCATACCGACTAAAGTATGGATGGACATAACTTGTAATGGTCGATTTCCATCAAATAGAAAAGACTCCACATATAAATAACTTAGAATGTAAAAGTCTCAAAGGGCCATCATATACATAGTGTCTGAAAATACACGACAAGAATGAAGATGGTGAAGACCTGAACTAAGGGCTCACCACAAAAGTGCTAGTCTCCAATGCCTAAATACTAATCATGAGCCGGTGGGGGAGCACCTGTCCCTCCATGTTAAATCGTATAGGAGAAATATGCATTAGTACTTTTAGACTGTAGTAAAAATCTGAGATGCAATGCACATATGAAATTTTAATGCCATCATTCATAAGTAAAACACACACACACACACATATATATATATGACGGTAAAAGTACGTAATCATGAGCGTAAACATGTACAAGTAATTTCACAAAATATAAATAAGGGTCAATGCATAAAAGATCATACGTGTTAAAACCACATCATATAGTAATAAACTTTTGGGTATGGCCCTTAACCGATGATAAGATCATATGAGCTACTATATAGAATCCAACATAATTCCCTACTTTGGCATGGGGAGACTCCTTGCGGGGTAGAACTTTGTCTCTTCAGATGCATCTTTATATAACGTAAATGTCCTGCGTGGATCCACTATCCTAGCTTACATGGGCTCCTATGGTGGCACATAGTTATGGGAGAATGAGATTCACTCTAATAGATTATGCCTTAATTAAGGGTATGAGCCTCATTCTCAAAACCCTGTCGCTGCTAAATTATCCCATGAAATCCTTAAAATATATAACTAGTTAATTTGTGACGGACTCATAAGTAAAAAATCTTAGGAGTAGCTTGAACTTAAAAAATCACCAAGTGAGTATTATCCTTTTATCATGGGGTCCTTCTTAAAAATCTTTAGGTCTTTTGTCAACATGCTTATATCCTTGACAAAGTGTAACTTTAAAACATTCTTTAATCCCCTAATCATCATCATATACCATGTAAAGTATAACTTGAAACATAGTGGGATAACTTCTTAAGTTGAAGCATTCATAAGTCATGAAATCATGCATAATCATGGAAAAATATACTTATTCAAAACATGGTAAAATAGCGAAAAACATTCAAATATTTTATAAAGCATCATGGGATATCATCAAAATCATTTAAAATATATATCATGAAATCATCATTAGCATGTATGATAACTTGAAGGAAATTAAAGAAAAGGTAAAAAGACATTATGCAGAACTTTATGGGTGAAAAGATACCCACAAATCAAACTGAGATACCATGGTCAGATTTAGGAAGAAGGAATTTTCTATTGAAGAAAGAACACCTTGAAACCCTAGCCTCCTTAGCTTGATCTTATAGAGAGGATAAATGCTTTAGAAAGTTCTAAGAGAAGGAGAATGAAAGGAATGGGATATAATTAGGGTTTAGTATCTGATTGAAGGTTCTAAAGTACACCAAAATGACCTAGTTTAGGATTGGGAATGACAAAAATGACAAAACTGCCCTTCATTAAAACTGCCAAAAGAGATCTACGAAAGCCCGATTACCTCCCGTGGTTAGAGTCAGACTATAGTCCTATCTCTCCTATTCTCCTTTTCTAATCGTTAGAAACTATTTTGTCGACCCAAACTATGAAACATTTTTCTATGGGCTGTCCTTTGACTTATGACTTATGGTTGGACTCATAAAGTCTTTCCACACTTAGGTGATTTTCTCACTTTCCTAGGCATCATATATGAAGGGTTTATATAGGTCATTCAATAGTCTATGTCCTATGTTGTTAATCATCGGTCACTTTCCAGAATCTTCAAAGTTCTTTCATGTTTGGTACCCTCACATACGACCCTATTTAAGAGCCGTCAAATATCCTACAGCTTGTCATTGGCTATGTTTCCACACTTGGAATCAGTTTGCCTTTCATGAAATTCTTGTTTAATAGATCAATCAACAGGTCATCATCCTATCTACAGGCCATACACCAACTTCATGAATCGACCCTAGATCATTCTGTCCAACTTTGTCTGCACTTGTAGACTCCTAAACTGAGGGTCACTATATAGTTTGCTCATGAAATACTAAAATTTTGATATTGAATGCTGATAAAATATTTAATGATCAGCTACATAAGTCATGGTAAACTCCTGAATAACTATTTTGAGCTTTCCAAACTATGCTCGTGAAGTCTAACACTAGCCTTTACACCTAGGTCCAACTGGTGGACGAATCGAATATCCAACTGAGGATGGACCTAGCTTTAATACCCAATAAATGTAGGTTTTTAACCCATTCTAACAATTCTTTTCCAGTAGAATTAAGCCTAACCTTTGCTTTCCAAAATGGTTGAAGATATATTATCACTCCCAACCAATCTTTTGAAACTTGAAACTTTGATTGTTTAAGGATGAAATGACCCCAAAAAATTCCCAAAAACATGCCTCGAAATTCATAGAATTTTAAATTCCATATATTTTTAAATCCATTTGCTATTTTAAAAATTCAACTTCATATTCTGGTTCATGGGGTCAAAATTAGGGGCAAAGGGTCTAACCTCGATTTTAGAGCAATCAAAAATCACAATTTCAATTCAATTTTTAGAGACGGTCCATGACAGCATCGCGACATGCAGCTACCACAGACATGTGTTAATTTGGCCTCCAGGACTGGTCCGCATCGTAGACCTGTGTATTTCATTGCCAGTGATTTTTATCTCAGTCCAAGGCTTTGGGGTCTTGGGCCTAAGTTTTTCCAATCGTGTTTTTACCTATATATAGCCTTATCTCACCCTCATATCATCCCAAACATTTTCCAATACTCCCTAAAACACTTAGCCATAATTTCGCTACAAAATTCAAGTCTCAAAACCCTCATCCTAAGCTAACGTTCTCCTTCAAGGTTTTACATCAAGCTTCAACTCTCCATCTTCAATCTTCACCAAGTTCATCTATAAACTAAGGTATCTGGGTTTCTTTCATGGGTTCCCTTCACCCATGATACCTAAGTCTCCTTTTGCATAAATTTCATAATTTAAAGTTGATTTACAGATGGGTTTGATCATTACGAAATTCACTGCACACAATGTTAAAGTTATGTAAAGTTGTGACTGTTTTGCCATGTTTTGATCTACAAATCTTTGATCTATTATATGATTTGAGATGGGATTTTGATGCATATGTCCTAAGGGTATTGCAAGGTCTTGAATAATGTTTTTACAATGAATTTTCTTGCACTATTTCATCTCTAATTTGTATGGTTTTAGATTACCACTTCTCACCGTCTAAGTGTTTGATAAAATGTGCGGATGTGATTTATTGAGGAGTTAAAGGTCCAAAGCATGAGATGTGATACGATTGACTATATGATGATAAAATGAGCTTATGTATATGATATACTCTATATAAAGTGTTGTATTAGACCATACTCGATCCGGGCAGACGATAACCTAGGGAACCATGTTGAGGATTTATACTCATCAACCATGCGAGGGGTTATACTTCGTCACCGTGTTGATAAGGTGTGATTATCATCAACCATATGAGTGGTTTATTCCATACAACCACCAAGGGGTTTATACCTTGAATAGTTAGCTTGTTCTCTTTTACTCATATAATATCCTATGTGAGCATTAGTTACTTAAGTATGTTTTACTTAAGCATTGATCATACATGTCATATTGTATATTATGCCTATTGCTTAATATTATGCATTTTGATTATGATGCCTATCTATTGTTGCATTGCATCCTGTATACTTAGTACTTTCAAATGTACTAACATATACTTTATGCCTACATGATGTCACCATGTAGGAACTGGTGCCCAAGTTAATCCTCCTCCTCCACTTGGCCAGTTGTGTGCTGCTCAAGTTAGTTAGCGAGTCCACTACTTCGGGGACCTTAGTCTACTCTCTCTCTTTTGTTATGTATCGAGACACTCTTCTTTATGTTCTTTTTGACTTTGAGGGTGAGCCCGATTGCATTGTCTTGGCCCCCGCTCTTATCTATGTTGTGGAGGTGGTTGCAGGAAATTTTATGTATCTATGATATTAGTTGACTCTTCTCTCTTGATTATGATGATTTGGAAGTGTTTTCCCTTAGACCCGGTTTCCCTATTAGTTTATTTCTTGATGCTTGATTTATTGTTTTCGCGACCAAGGATGTATAATAATGCTCTAATAGGCCTCTGTGTTCCACTTGCGCCATGTCACATATAGGCCCTAGGCTTGGTTCATTATAAGCTTTCTATCAGAGCACTAAGTTGATAGATCCTCGGAGTCCAACCCACCACATCGATTAAAGTCCTATTCATGTTTGTGAAGTGCGCCATGACTATGAGTAGGATGCTATAAGGAGTTTTAGGAAAGTTTCCCTTCTTTGTGTTCGACATTGTGCTATAGAGTTGTAGTGAGTTTCTCCCCCCTAACGATTATTCTTTGCTATGCTAGATCATGCCAAATACCAGAGAAAGACGGGCCCAAACTCCCAAGGAGCAACCTACTAATGGTGAGCTCTTGGATTCTCTTACTATGCTTGCCCAAATCGTGGCCAACCAAGTCAATCAAGGGGCCCAAGCCCCTCATGCTACTACCCAGACAGCTAGGTTAAGAGACTTCATGAGGATGAATCCTCTGGTTTTCCATGGGTCAAAGATGGACGAAGATCCATAAGAGTTCATTGATAACGTCTACAAAATCTTGAATATCATGGGTGTTGGACTGAATGAAAAGGAGGAGTTGGTGGCGTACCAATTCAAAGGGGTAGCCCAAATTTGGTATGATCAATGAGGGGTGAGAAAGGGGTTGGTAATGTGGTGCTTCAGGATGAGTTCAAATTGGCCTTTCTTAATCGATTTTTTCCTATTGAGCTTAGGCAGGCAAAGTTGGTGGAGTTTATGAACTGGAAACAAGGTGCTATGAGTGTGAGGGACTATGCCCTCAAGTTTAATCAAGTTTCAAAGTATGCTCCTCAATTGGTGGTCGATCCTATATCCAGGATGAATAAGTTCTTGATAGGGGTCTCTGACTTGGTAAGTGAAGAATTCTAGTCCACCATGCTAATTAGTGACATAGACTTGTCTCGGTTGATGACCTACACTGTGAAAATGGAGGAGGAGAAATTGAGAAAGAAAAGGTGGCATGAGGCGAAGAGGGCCCGATTTAAAGGTAAATTCCTCAAGGGTGCAAAATTTCGTCAAGGCCAAGGACCTCCTCATGCTACTAATAGGGGGTTTGCCAATGACTTCCCTAGGCCTCAAGGTGTTAGTGGGATGGCTCCTATTGATGTGTGTTCTAAATGTGGAAGGAGCCATGGAGGCCCATGTTTGAAGAGTTCCAATGCATGCTATGAATGTGGGGAGCTTGGTCACAAGAAGGTAGATAGTCCAAGGAACTGTGGCAAGGTCGGGGTGCTAATGCAGTCCCATTGGGGAGAGGTGGTCCTCAAGGTGGTGCCCCAAGGCACAATCAATTTTATTCTCTACATAAAAAGCAAAGGGTTGGTGAGGTCCCCGATGTTGTTACTAGTATGTTGAAAATCTTTGACTTTGATGTGTATGCTTTGATTGATCTGGGTGCCACCCTTTCCTTTCTTACCTCTCTTGTTGCTAAAAAGTTGCATGTTGTCCCCGAGTTGTTGCATGAGTCATATGAAATGTGTACTTCTATTGGTGCCTTTATCATTGCTAGGAAAGTTTATAGGATTTTTCCGATTTACATTTTGCATAAGTTGTTACCTTGTGATCTTATTGAATTAGATATGGTAGATTTTGATGTCATACTTAGGATGGATTGGTTGCATGCCTACTATGCTCCTATTTATTGTAGAACCCATAGGTTCAAGTTTCAATTTCCTAATGAACCCATCCTTGAGTGGGAAAGTCAAGATGTGGTGGTCAAGGGTAGATTCATTTCATACATTAAAGCCCATAAGTTAATTTCTAGGGGGTATTTGTATCATCCCATGAGGGTTTAAGATGTGTAGTCCAAAGTCCATTCTGTAGAGTCGGTTCCAATTGTAAATGAATTTTTTGATGTCTTCTCAAATGACCTTCCTGGTGTCCCTCCAAAAGGGAGATAGATTTTGGCATAGATCTCCTTCTCGACACTCAACCTATCTTCATTCCCCCTTACCGTATAGCCCCGGCGGAGTTGAAGGAGCTAAAGGAACATTTGAAAGATTTGTTAGAAAAGGGATTTATTAGACCTAGTCAATCACCTTGGGATGCTCCGGTGTTGTTTGTGATAAAGAAGGATGGGTCACTTAGAATGTGTATTGACTACCAGCAACCCAGCAGGGTTACCATCAAGAATAGGTATCCTCTTCCAAGGATTGATAACTTCTTTGACCAATTGCAAGAGGCTAGTTTCTTGTCTAAGATTGATCTTCAGTCTGGGTACCATCAAGTGGGGGTGAAGGAGTGTGATATTCCCAAGATGGCATTTCGGACTGGGTATGGGCATTATGAGTTTATTGTTATGCTATTAGGGTTGACTAATGTGCCGACCATCGTCATGGACCTAAATGAATAGGATCTTCAAACTTTACCTTGATGCCTTTGTTGTGATCTTCATTGATGATAATTTGATCCATTCACATAGTAGAGAGGAGCATATGCACCATTTGAGGGTTGTGTTGCAAAGATTAAGTGAGGAGAAATTGTATGGTAAATATTGTGAGTGTGAATTTTGGTTGAAAAAGGTTGCATTCCTGAGTCATATGGTATCGGGGGATGGTATAAAAGTGGATCCTAAGAAAACTAATGTAATTACGAATTGGCCTAGACCGTTAACCCCGCTGGACATTAGGAGCTTCTTGGTTCTTGTGGGTTACTATAGAAGATTTGTGAATGGGTTCTCCTCCATTGCTTCCCCGATGACCAAATTGACTCAAAAGAAGGTTAAGTTTGTGTGGACCGATGAACGTGAGAGAAGCTTTCAAACATTGAAGGATAGACTTGTCTCCGCTCTTGTATTGTCAATAACAGATGGGCTTGAGTGTTTTATTGTGTATTGTGATGCATTTAGAGTTGGTTTGGGTTGTGTACTAATGCAAAATTGTAAGGTCATAGTCTATGCCTCTAGACAACTCAAGGTAAATGAAAGGAATTACCCTACCCATGATCTAGAGTTAGCCACCATTGTGTTTTCATTAAAGAATTGGCGTTATTATTTGTATGGGGTGCATATTAATGTATTCACAGAACATGAGAGCCTCCAATATTTCTTCACTCAAAAAGATCTCAACCTGAGACAAAGAAAGTGGCTAGAACTTCTTAAAGACTATAACATGAGTGTGCATTATCATCTGGGTAAGGCAATTGTGGTGGCAGATGCTTTGAGTCGGGTGTCCATGGGTAGCCTAGCTTATGTTGATGGCGGTGATAGGGAAATGGCTAGGGAGGTGCATAGGTTGGCTAGATTGGGGGTTAGGTTGGAGGAGGTTGGTGATGATGGTGTGGTTGTTGTTGATGGGTTAAGTCTTCCTTGGTTGATGAGTGATACCAAAACAAGATCTTGGCTCCTACTTTCTTGAATATAAGGCTTTTGTGAAAGAGGGAAAAGTAGAGGTTTTCTCCAAAGTTGGAGATGGTGCCCTTAGGTACCAAGGTAGGTTGTATGTGACTTATGTTGATGGTTTGAAGGAGAATTTCCTTGATGAGGCCCATATTTCTTCTTATTCTATCCTCCCCAGTTCCACTAAAATGTATAGAAACTAGAGAGATGCGTATTGTTGGGGAGGCATGAAGAGGGACATTGCCAAATTCGTTTCCGGATGCCATAGTTGTTAACAAGTCAAAACTGAATATCAAATGTCTGGTGGCCTAACCCAAGACATAGAGATTCCCACTTGGAAGTGGGCGGTGATTAATATGGATTTTTTGGTTGGGTTTTCCAAGACTAGAAACAGTTTTGATTCCATTTGGGTGGTGGTTGATAGGATGACAAAATTGCACACTTTCTATTGGTTAGGACTACATATGGGCTTGAAGTGTATGCAAGGTTGTAAATCCATGAGTTAGTGAGGTTGCATAGGGTTCCTTTTTCCATCATATCGGATCAGGGTTCACAATTCACTTCACACTTTTGGAGGTCTTTTCCAAGGGGTTTTGGAACGAAAGTTCACCTTAGTACGACCTTCCAACCTCAAACAGATGGCCAAGACGAAAGGACAATTCAAACCCTTGACGATATACTTAGGGCATGTGCATTGGTGTTGAAGGGTAGTTGGGATGACCACCTTTTATTCATTGAGTTTGCCTACAACAATTGCTATCACTTTAGCCTCGGTATGGCTCCATTTGAGGCTCTTTATGGGAGATGTTGTAGATTACCGGTGGATTAGTTTGAGGTTTGAGAGGTGGCTTTATTAGGACCGGATCTGGTTATGGAGGCTGTTGAAAAGGTTAAGATGATTAGGGAAAGGTTAAGAACAACCCAAAGTCGTCAAAAATCTTATGCCGATGTGAGAACAAGAGACCTTGAATTCAAAGTGGGTGATTGGGTTTATTTAAAGGTGTCTCCAATGAAAGATGTGGTCTATTTTGGTAAAAAGGGGAAGTTGAGTCCAATATATGTTGGTCCTTATGATGTCTTGAAGAAGGTTGACAAGGTAGCCTATGAGTTGAAGTTACCTAGTGAAATGAACTCGGTTCATCTGGTATTTCATATCTCTATGTTAAGAAAATGTGTTGACGATCCTAATGCTATTGTGTATCTTGATGTTATGGGTGTTGTTGAGGATAAATTGACTTCTTAGGAGGTTCCAGTTCATATCCTAGATAGGCAAATGAAGAGATTGGGGAATAAAGAGGTGTTATTTGCTAAGGTCCTTTGGAGGAACCAACAAATCGAAAGTGCTACTTGGGAGGCCGAAGAGGACATGCGAAAGCGGTATCATTATTTTTCCCGTTCCACTCAATCCTAAGGTATTAGTTCTAAGTCCTCTATGTGATTTCAAGTCTTATTTTTTGGCCCCTATGTCATTCATATGCATTCATATTTAAGTTGGCATGTCGTGATGATTTTACACTCGTGTTGAGGTTTTGAAAATGGCATTTTAAATGTGAGGTTTCATTTAAGTTGGGGTCAATTTGGTTATGATCATTCTTATCTAGTACATCTCTTTTACATTTAGGGATGAATGTTCCCAAGGGGTAGATATTGAAACGACCCCAAAAAGTGCCCAAAAACATACCTCGGGATGCCCAAAATTTTAAATTCCATATATCTCAAAATTCGTTTGCTATTTCAAAAATCTGACTTTATATCCTTGTTAGGGGGGTCAAAATTAGGGGGAAAATGGTCTAATCTAGTTTTAGATCAATCAAATCAGAATTTCAAATTTCCAAAATTTCAATTTCTAAAGACGGTCCGCGACAGCATCGCGACATGCAGCTGTCGCAGACATGTGTTTATTTGGCCTCTATGACAGGTCCACATAGCGGACCTTGTATTTCGCTTCCAATGATTTTTATCTCGGTTCAACTCTTTGGATTCTTGGGCCTAAGTTTTCCCAGACATATTTTTACCTATACATAGCCTTATTTCACCATCATATCATACCAAACATTTCCCAATACTCCCCAAAACACTTAGCCATATTTTCACTTCAAAATTGAAGTCTCAAATTCCCCATCCTAAGCTAAGGTTCTCCTTCAAGGTTCTTATTCAAGCTTCAAGTCTCTATCTTCAATCTTCACCAAGTTCATCTATAACCTAAGGTATGTGGGTTTCTTTCATTGGTTTTCTTTCACCCATGATACCCAAGCCTCCCTTTCCATAATTAAAGTTTATTTACAAATTGGTTTTGATCATTATGAAATTCACTGCACACTATGTTAAAGTTATGTAAAGTTGATTGTTTTGCCATGTTTTGAGCTATAAATCTTTGATCTATTGTATGATTTAAGAAGGTGGTTTGATGTATATGTCTTGAGGTTATTATAACATGTTTATTGATTGTTTTATAATGGATTTTCTTCCATGATTTCATCTCTAATTTGCATGGTTTTAGACTTCTACTTCACACCCTCTAAGTATTTGATAAAATGTCCGGATGTACTTTATTGTGGAGTTGAAGGTCCAAAGCATGAGATATGATATGAGTGACTATTTGATGATGAAATGAGCTTATGTATATGATATACTCTATATGAAGTATTGCATTAGACCATACCCGATCCGGGGGGACAAGAGCTCAGGTAACTGTGTTGGGGGCTTATACTCATCAACCACGCGAGTGTTTTATACTTCATCACCATATTGATAAGGTGTGATTATCATCAACCATGTGAGAGGCTTATACCACACAACTACTAAGGGGTTTATACCTTGAATAGCTAGCTTGGTCTCTTCTACACATATGATATCCTCTATGAAAACGAGTTACTTAAGCATGTTTTACTTAAGCATTGATCATACATATCATATTGCATATTATGCCTATTGCTTAATATTATGCATTCTGATTATGATGCCTATCTATTGTTGTATTGTATGCTACATACTTAGTACATTCAAACATACTAACCATACTCTATGCTTACATGATGTTACCATGTAGGAACCAGTTCCCAAGTTGATCATTTTCCTCCACGTGGCTAGTTTGGTGCTGCTCAAGCTAGTTGCTGAGTCCTCTACTTTGGGGACCTTAGTCTACTCTCTCTCTTGTTATGTATTG
The DNA here is from genome assembly GCA_011800125.2 of Solanum clarkiae. Lineage (NCBI taxonomy): Eukaryota > Viridiplantae > Streptophyta > Magnoliopsida > Solanales > Solanaceae > Solanum > Solanum clarkiae. The sequence continues at coordinate 55,947 of JAABOM020021880.1, forward strand.
ATAACTCTTGTTTACGTTCTATTTGACTGTGAGGGTGAGCCCGATTGCTTTGTCTTGGCTCCTGCTCTTACCTATGTAGTAGAGGTGGTTGTTGGACATGTTATGTATCTATGATATGAGTTGACTCTTGTCTCTTGATTATGATGATATGGAAGTGTTTTCCCTTAGCCTCAGTTTCCTTGTTCTTTTATCTCTTGATGCTTGATTTATTGTTATCGCGACCAAGGGGTGTGTAATGATGCTCTAAGAGGCTTGCTTGGGGTCCCTTCGGGTTCCCCTTGTGCTGTGTCATGTCTAGGCCCTAGGCTTGGGTCATTAGTAAGGAGTTAAAAGACGAGCACTAGTATCGAATACCATTTGCGAGATGGTTAAGTTGTGACATCCACACATATATGATCTAGTATTATTCACTTCAAACAATGGAAATCCATTCTAAAAAACTCCTCTATAATGGATGATCTATAAACTATTTGCTAAGTTTGTTTTTCTTATGTGAAGAATGCTAGTAAGATGTTAGAGAAGAATATTTCAGGCAATAAAATGACATGTGTAATCCACATAAAAGTCAATTAGATAACTTCTGCGCAACAAAATTAGGTGTTTACACCATATGGACTTCTTCCTCGAGATTACCATGGAGAGGTTTTAGAAAAATATTCTTGTTTTTCAACAGATTAAAAAGTCAATGGAGAATGAAAACCATAGAAAAAAAAGTTAATCATATTTATTTCAGCCACAGGAGGGAAAGTATCACTATAACTAGACCTAAATATATAATATACTTGTTTTTTGGGAAAAGCAAATTTAAAACAGAGAGAAAACATAACTGGAAAACTCAGATATGCTAGAAACAATGTAATGGCCAGCAAAAACTGCTTGAATCATCTCGAGTTCAAAAGACTAATTGATATTGAATAGGAAAGTCATTCAAAAATTTTTTGGTCCTGTTCACCCATTGCCGCTGTCACAACCTAAGCCTAAGTCCTTGACATGACACGACAAATGAAAAGTCTTAGACAATCCAAACAACCCTCTTAGCATATCATATACACATCCTTGGTTGTGGAAGATAAGTAAGACAATAACAGGAGTCAGGTATTTAAAAAGTGAAGCGAGACTAAAGGAAGTCTTTCATAATCATTAATAAGATAAGGGGAGTCGATCTCACAAGCATACACAATATAGTATCCAACACATGTCTCAACATAGCATGAGTAAAAGTATATATTGTCCTTTGAGCTGAGGACTCACCAAAAGCTTTCTTGGAGAACCGAACTAGCCACGTGGAGGAGGATGATCAAAGGAGCTCCAATTCCTACATGGTGATATCATGTAGGCATAGAGTATGCGTTAGTATGGTTGAGTATACTAAGTATGCGGAGTGCAATGCGACAATGACATAAGCCAATATATTCAGAATGCATAATCATAAGCAATGGATATATAATCTCAATATAACATGCATGATCAGTACTTGTAGTAAAACATGCTTGTACATCATTTAATTTGCATAATATATCATACATATGTGGGAAGATACCTTAAATGACATAGACCAAGCAGCTAAAACTTGGAATCCAAGGCATGACACTCCCTCGGTATAGGTGACCGAGCACGACATCCCTCGACGAAGTGTGGTCTGTTTGCCAAGGCAAACCAAATATTATAACATGAACTGGATGGATCCACTAGTATAGCAAGGGTAAAATATATAATCATATGGTGGCACATAGGTTAGAGACTAAAGACTTTATATAAGGATCCCTTGTGTTGAGCCTGTCACGACCCAAGTTTAGGGCCTAGACGTGATCAATGAATGGGGAACCCAAAGGAACCCCAAACAAGCCTCATAGCGTATCATCACACATCGTTGGTAGTGGAAGCAAGATAGTTCATCGTAAGAAACATAAACAAGGGGAAATTGGGGGCTATGGGAGAGAGAGACTTATATTTAAATAGCTTGAATAACATAGGTGAGTCAAAGCTCAAACACAATACATATTTGTCCAATAGAACCATTAACATTGAACTTAGCGGGGGACAAGACAAGAAACTGGGCTCACCCTCATAGTCAAAGTATACAAAAAAGGAAAGATAGTCTTCAATACATAGCATAAGAACGTAGATATTGCCCTCGGACATGAGGACTCATCAACTAGCTTGAATGGAAGCCACTAGCCGCGTGGAGGATGATGATGACCAAATAGATCTCCGGTTCCTACATGGTAATATCATGTAGGTATAGTGTATGCGTTAGTACATTTGAATATACTAAGTATGTAGGATACTAAGAAATAGGCAACATAGTCAAAATGCAATATCATAGACAAGGGATAACATAATAACAATATGTCATGTATGAATGAAGCTTTAAAGTAAAACATGCTTATACAGAACATAATACATAAGTAGAAGGAGACCATCAACATAGACCAAGCAACTAGTGCTTAGAATCTAAGGTTTGGCACCGCTTTGGAGGGTGATCGAGGTGTATACCCCTTAATTGGTAGATGAACATAACGCCCTTCATTAAGGTGGCCAAGTTATCAACCCCTCAACAATAGTTAATGGACATCTCACCGTCCATTTATGTTTCCAAGTTATCAACCCGTTGTTGGTTAATGGACATCCCACCCTCCATTTAAGTGGCCAAGGCACCAACCCTTTGCTGGTTAATGGACATCCCACCATCTATTTAGGTGGCTAAGGTATCAACCCCTTTCCGGTTAATGGACATCAAAACCTCCAATTAGGTTGCCAAGGTATCAACCCCTTACCGGTTAATGGACATCACACCCTCCAATTAGGTGGTCAAGATATCAACCCCTCAATAACGGTTGATGGACATCACACCCTCCATCAAGGCGGTCATATTACAATAACACAGACACTCCTCAAAACCTAACTCATATGAACATTCACTTCATCATCATAGTAATTCAACCCATAAGACATGATTTGGACCTTCAATTCCTCAAAAAACCACATACGAACATTTTATCAAACACTTAGATGGTGTGTAATGCTAGTATAAAACCTTGAAATATAGAGATGAAATCATGCAAGAAAATCCATCATAAAACCATCAATTAACACCTTGCAACACCCTCAAGCATATATATTAAAACTCCTCAACAAAGCTTACAATAGATCCAAGATTTATAGCTTAAAACATAGCAAAACAGTCACAATTTTATGTAGCTTTAACATAGTGTGCAGTTATTTTCAAAATAGATAAGATCCATGAACAAGTCAACCTTAAATCATGTAATTTTTGAGTCAAGAGAGCTTGGGTATCATAGGTAAGAGGAACCCATGAAAGAAACCCACATACCTTAGTTTTGGAGATGAACTTGATGAAAATTAGAGATGGAGACTTGAAACTTGAGTGGTAATCCTTAGATTCAGATGAGCATTTTAAGGCTTGAATTTGATAGTAAATATTAGGCTAAGTGTTTTGGTGAGTATTGGGGAATGTTTTTGATGGTTTGAGGGTGAAAAAAGGCTAAGTATAGGTATTTTCACGCATGGAGGGACTTAGGCCCAAGAATTGAAAGTCTTGAACCAAAATAAAAAATGGCACCATTTAACACATTTGCTCGTCACGAGGTTAACGTAGAAACAACACTATTTTCATGCCACTTTGAAATTTCATGATTCGATACGGTTTCTTAAAAATTAGGGTTAGACCCTTTTTGCCCTAAATTTGACCCCCTGAACAAGAATATGGAGTCATATTTTTGAAATAATGAATGAATTTTTAGATATATAAAAATTACGATTCCGGACACTTTTGAGGCACATTTTCGGGCACTTTTTGGGGTCGTATAGAGCCCCCATCTTAAGCGTCAATCGGTGCTAAGTCTAATCCAATGAAATACTTGAAATAATCATACTTTAACCATAACATGAATAATTTGTAAGAGACATGATAACTTAACAAGAGTAGCTCATTACATGCTTGACCTCTACTAGTGAGCTTTACTTGAACATGAGAGTAAATAATATCATACATGATCCCTTGCCTTGATATGAATGTCTCACAAGATCTTAAATCTCCACTCTACTGTCCTTCACCCAAAACCTCCATCTCTAGTAAAGTGGAATCAAGGCCTTGCTTAACCTAGACCCCGTTAAACCAAAGAGGATTTGGGACCATCAAGAATACTACACCACTATGCTCAACTCCCTTCAACGTAACCCCCAATCTAGCGAACCAATGGACATCTCTAGTCACCTCTTTGCCACCATCCTCAACACATTCTAGGCTACCTATAGATTAGCCTTACCCGGGAAAATACCCGAACCAAAGATCAAGCCTAGAGAAGTGACTAACCCATTGTAGTTGACCAAATAGATCGACCATCCTTAATCATCATATTACAGCCTTACAGGTTCTACACTCATTGGAAGCATGCTATGCAAGTAGCCAAACCACTCTAAGACCTCCAACCCATCAAACCAAGTTCAACTAATATCACAAGACAAGACTCTATGCAATAAAAACATGGGGCAATCCCTTCCAGATCAATTAGACCTTAAGACAAGAATAGGCCTTTGCTACCACTTCATAACCTCCCACTGTAAGAAGGGTTCATAGGGAATCGAATTCTAACTCTACGGTCCTACTATTGATGGGGACATAACATGCATGCAACTAATCGACCCCAAGCATGACATCAATCCTACCACATCAACTCCAACAAGTAACAAGGCAAGACCTAAGGAAAGATGAGCACAGAACAACACTTATGAATATTCTTAGCAACTATATACTCAACAAAGAGATAGACACCAAAGGTTTTCATAACAACTTGGGACACACAAGAAGCCACTTGCAACCATAATTAATAATGAAAGGAATACTAAAACTCGAACCCATCAATGTGTCATCATACAATTCAAAGGAAACCCCAACTTAGCAATAGCATCATTAGATGTCTCATCAACCCCTTGCCTTCCTTGAAGAGAATAGAACCTATTTTGCCTCGGAGCACCCCCTCGGCCTTTAAGATGACCGTCTCTACCTTCGGTTTGAGCATCAGAACAACCAATAGCCCTATGACCCATTTCACCACATCTAAAGCAAGAACTAGAGTTCCTCCGACATGGGCCACCATGGTTCTTCCTACACATAGAGCCCTTGGGATGAGGCCCCCCACCATTAACACCTTGGTGTCTTGGATTATCATTCGCAAAACTTCCATCAAGGGCATTGAAAGACTCTTGGCCTTGATGGAACTAGCCATCCTTGGGACTTTGGAACTTACCATCAGTACGGGCCCTATTGACCTCCTTACTCCTCCTCTTCCTTAACTTTTCCTCCTCTATCTGCTCGACATAGGTAATTAAATGCGACAAATCCATGTCACTAATCAACATGGCAGACTAGCACTCCTCACTTACTATGTCGGATACACCCATCACAAGTTTGTTCATCCTAGACATTGAGTCATCCACCAAGTGTGGAGCGTACTTTGAATATTTGTTGAACTTGAGGGCATACTTCCTAACACACATTGACCTTGTTTCAAGTTCATGAAATCCATCGTGTTGGACTCCCTAAGCTTGAGAGGGAAGAACCGGTTAAGAAAGTCCACCTTGAACTCCACCCATAGAACCACGTTGTCAACCCCCTTCTCTTCCTTCCATATTCCGGTGCGGTGTAACCAACAAATCAAGGCTATCAAGGGGAGGAGTTGCCGGACTAGAAACCATATTTGTGCTACCCCTTTAAGTAAGTAGGCTGCCAACTCCCCCTCCTTCTTTAATCTAACACCCATAATATCCAATATCTTGTAGACCTTATCAATGAACTCTTGAGAGTTCTCTTCTACCTTTGACCCATAAAACTCCGACAGATTCATCCTCATGAAATGTATCACCCAACATGCCGGTGTAGAAACATAAGGGTCTTGGGCCCCTTGTTTAGCTGGGTTAGCTGCAACTCGTGCAAGCAAAGTAAGAGCATCCCGAACCTTACCATTAGCCGGTTGCCCCTCTGGTATGCGGGCTCTTCCCCATCCCGTGTTAGGAATGATCTATCATAGGAAAGGACAATCGTTAGGGGGAAAAACCTTACCGCAACTTCTATAGCACGACATAGAGAAAGAAGAAGGGAAATATTTTCTAAATGCCTCATAGCCTCTTGCTCATAGTTGTGGTGCACAACACAACCATAAACAAGACTCAAATCAAAGTGATGTGTTGGACTCCTCTGATTTAACAACCTAATGCTCTGATATCTAGTTTGTCACGACCCAAACCTAGGGCCTAGACGTGACACGGCACTAGGGGGAACACGAAAAGACCCCAAGCAATCCTCTTAACATATCATTACACATCCTTGGTCGCGAAAGCAATAAAATAGCAACATAAAAGTACAAATAGAGTTAAACAGTTCTAAGGGACATAATTCATATCATAACAACAAAAGCTATGAGAGAGTCAAGCTTATACCATTACACATGACAAGTCCAACAACACCTCTACTACATAGATAAAACCGGGGGCCAAGACAAAAAATCGAGCTCACCCTTATTGTCAACATTTACATAAAAGAAAGGTAGTTTTAGAACATATCATGATATCATAAGCAATGTCTCCGGAATGGCAGACTCACCAACAAGCTTGAGAGAAGTTGTACTAGCCGCGTGGAGGTCAATCATCAAGTGGGGCACCGATTCCTACGTGGTTAAATCATGTAGGCATAGAATATGTGTTAGTACATTTGAATGTACTAAGTATGTAGGATGCAATGTAACAAAACATAGGCAATATAGTCAAAATGCATAAGCATAAGCAATTAATAACATAATAACAACATGACATATATGAATGATGCTTGAAGTAAAACACGCTTATAATCCAAATTAACTTATATAGATCATAGTACGTAAGTGTGGGAAAAGACCTCAACATACATAGAATAATGCCAAGCGAGCTACAAATTGAAATCTCAATGATTACCCCTCACCGGTAAAGAGGTGCTCCACTGGCATGGGTAAACCCTATTCCACCATATAGGGTCCTGCCCTATTTTGAATGAACCAACCCTCCCTATGGCGTCCCACCAAATTTCGAAAGGATTTATGACATTATTTCACCTTATGGGGTCCCACCCCATTTCAGATTAAGTGACCTTCCTTATGGGGTCTCGCCCCATTTCGAAAAGGAATTTAAGTAAAAGTGAAGTAAATGGATCCACTATTATTGCAAGGGTATAACATAGTCCTATGGTGGCACATAGTTAACGGAAAGAGTGTAAACCCTCCATCCATCGGTGCTAAGCGTAATCCCATAGAATAGATAAGGTAATATTAGCTTTATAATTAGCAAGAACCACAACAACATGACACGAGTAGCTTTAAAACATCCTCGACTTCAAATGGTGAGCCTAACTCCAAATATAAGAATAGTTCATTATCAAACATTACCCTTACATCAACATCAACATTAAAGGGCTCATAAGAGGTAAAATCTTTAATAAAGGGCTTAAACCTGGCTTTACAACATCATCAATATTTTCATGAGTTAAACCTATCTTTAGAAAGATCATAATAGTCATAGAGTCACTTGGATCGTAAATCAACCAATAGATCATCACAACTTAAAATATCCTTAGAAAATAATTTTATCAAACACTTGGCAGTTGTGTAATGCTAGTGTAAAATCATACAATTCAAGAGTGGAATTATGCTAGAAAATTCAGTATAAAAACATCAATGGAAACTTGGTAATAGCCTCACGCAATATACATTAAAACTTCATCAAATCTCATAATATATCTTTATTTCATAGCTTAAAACATGTTAAAACAGTCATAATTTCATAAACCCCAACATAGCCATCAGTGAAATTCATAATAGATGAGACCTATGAGTAAATCAATTGTAAATCATGCAATTTTAGATAAAAGAGTGCTTGGGTATCATAGGTGAAAAGAACCCATAAAAGAAACCCACATACCTTGACTTTTGGAGAATCCTTGTAGAAGATTGGAAATGGAGACCTGAGGCTTGACTGAGAACCTTAGATCAAGATGAGTTTTGAGACTTGAATTTATAAGATGAAATATTTGCTATGTATTTGAATGGGTATTGGGGAATGTTTTGGATGATATGAAGGTAAAAAATGACTAAATATAGGTATTTTCTTGCACAAAAAGTCCTAGGCCCAAGACCCAAAAGTATTGGACCGAACTTGAAAACTGGCACCAAAATTACATAGTGGTGCGTCGCGCCAATTACGCACCACTCACTAGAATTTGATTTTTGGAAAAATAAAATTGTGATTCATTTGCTCTTAAATTGGGGTTAGACCCATTCACCACTCAATTTGACCCCTTGAACAAGAATATAAATTCGAATTTTTGAAATAACGCACGAATTTTGAGATATATAAAAATCACAATTTAGGCACTTTCGAGGCACATTTTTGAGTATTTTTGCGGTCATTTCAGATGTGCTGTTGTGATATAGCACGTTAGGTGCCTAAAACAAGGGATTTTGTATGTTCTCAATGCGACTTTGTATGGTTGTTATGCGTTTTTTGTTTATTTTTACAGAAAATAGAGGTTGGCCTGATTTTGGGAAAAAGTAGAAGATTTTGTTGAATTTGAGGATTGATGAGACTCACTACAAGTCATAGTGATTAACAATTTCCAAAACCAAAATCTAAAAATTTGAAGTTTAGCCATACGTACCAGTATGACTCGTAGAAGGGGACCTAATAGCGATTAACAATGTTGATGAAAATTGGACCAAGAACTGTAAGCATGGACAATGAGAAGGTACTACGTGTCATAGACCACACTATGACTAGTAGGTATGAATCATAGCAGCCAAGCCCAAAATGCAATGTGCGGACAACAAAAGCCCGATTAGGGCTCGTAGATTACCCTACGAGCCGTAGCCGCTACCAACCTGAATTTTATAATTATTTCAAGGACCTTTTTTTAAATAGTATAAAAAGTATATGTCAGGGTTTCAAAAAGAGATTGCACATTTTTTAGAGATAATTTAGAGAGAGAAACGCCTAGTTCTTAGTGTATTGTTGGGTTTTAGAGTAAAATTTTGGGTTTTCATGTTGAGACTCAAATTGGGAGATTGAAATCACTTGGAATTTATTTTCATCATTCAATCTTGTGAATTCAAATCCAAAGGTGGTTTTATTGTTCTTCATTCCTCTTGGGTTTTTATTTTCTCAACTATGTTTGTTTCATTCATTTTTTAAGTCATGAGTGGCTAAACCCCCACAACTTAGGTGTTGTGAGAAGAGTGAGAAGGTAGCTTAATAACCCGGATTATTTGCACTTCTTGAGTTGGGTATTTCGATGTATTATCCATTTTCCTTCATTTTTCTTGTTATTTAATGGTGGACAACATTAAACCCCGCCTAGTATCCTGATCCTGATAAAAATAGTGACAAATAGGAAAAGGAAATGGTTGATAAAACTTGATTGATATGTTCTAGTCTAATCAACCAAACACGGACAAGGAGAGGTTGACTGCAACAATAGATAATGGTTAGCTTCCGTACCATGGTAACCGGCCAAGCGCCATAGTGAAATTGGACCTTCACCTTTTCCTAAGGTTGAAAGAACCTAAGTTACTGTCATACATGCAATGTCCTAATTTAAGTTGCGTTATCAAGGGTATTTGAGTTAATGAATCATGGGGAACACAATTTCCCAAGTTGATCTCTAATTTTATTGTCTCTTTGATTTATTAGTATAGTTTCATTTTACTTCATATCATTATAAATCCCCCCCCCCTTTTATTGAGAATAGTGTTATTTGATACTTGATATGATTGTTGGTGAATCAATACGGCAAAACCCCATATTCCCTTGGGATTCGACCCTAACCAATGGTTAGGTTTTATATTTAACAACAATCACTTTATCATCAAAGTGAGATATATTGTTTAAGCGTGATCAACTACGGAGGACACACTCGACCTAATATGTATCAAAAAACCCCCTAATACCTTGTCCACTAAATCTATGGCTTTGGACTTCAACTAAAACCCCAAGAGGATTTCGGCCATTATATCCGTTCCGCACTCGAATAGTTTCGGCTAAGGCAAAAATAAAAGATCTAAAGTAAAATGCCAAGTTTGCAACCTTTAAATTATATATAAAATATAAAATTGACATAAATTCATTCAAATCAAGTATAGATATTTCGAGATATCAAAGAACCAATAAATAAATCAATGACCCATATCACTAGCACACCTTCAAAATAGGGGTTTTAGCCATAAATGCTACAAATTAAAGATTTGGTGCCATACATAGTAGCAAAAGTCATGGGTAACAAGATTAAGTACAAATTAGTTGATTATCACCAACCAATCTTCTCCAATTTCCTCCCCTAAATCTTAAAAACCCTAACTTCCCTTGTACTCTAAGCGGAACGTTCTATGTACCCCTACTACAAAATAATTGTTCTGATATTGTATGAGTAAATGATGTACAATGTCATTTATGAAATTGCCTATATACTCCATGCAGATGTGTCAAACAATATGCTGCAGAATGTCATTCAGTGGTCAAGGTGCCGAATGTGCAAGTGATCGCTTTCATATGTATCTTTACAAGACTTTCACATCTGCAACATTAGGCGATGAATCTTTGCTCCACCTATCCAATTTGGTGATGCTCCAAAATGTCAATCGTTTAGCCTTTATGTACCTCTTTTAGGGCTTTGGATGCAGTAACTTTAGGTGATCACTTGTGTAATTTGATGAATCACCAAAAATTCTTAGTAACATTGAATTTGATTGCCTTCCTCGCTTTATCTGGAACATTGTTTGTTGTAATGATAGATGATCTCCCCGAGTGTTAGATGGATTGCTAGTATGTTGGTGACACTTTTCTCCGCCTTTCTGCACTTTTTTTCACTTTTCAAGGTTTCACCAAATATTGTCCATTTGTGATCTTTTAATTCCATTTTCTATCATAACACATGTATATTTGTTATAAGTTAGAATTAATAGCATACTAAGGAAAATATTCCCTTGCATTTATCCCCAAAATGAGTCTGAAATTTTGACTCATCAACACCTCCAACTTAAGATTTTTCTTGCCCTCAAGCAAATCAAATATCAATCTATCCAATTCAGATCTTGCAGATATGGCCATAGTGAGCAACACAGACATCTTCACTATTTTCATCCCTTCTCAAACTTCCACAAACCACTTATGTGATTTTGAGGCCTCGAGAGATGACTAAGGAGTAATTAAAATATGGCTATGCTCACAATTGCTCATGTAGATCCTAATCATTTCCTAAAATCATCACCATTTACCCTCACGCAAAAGAAGATCCTGAATGCTCAAGGTTATGATAAGAGGATCTCTTCAACTCTCACTCTCCCAAATGAGAAATGGCTTGTAGGTTTCAACCCATAGGCTTGCCCTTAGTGATTTTCTTTAGAACTAGGATCCCAAAGGACTTCGCTAGGAATATAATGTAGGTAAAGGTAGGGTAGTGAAACAACCCCAAAAAATGCCTGAAAATGTTCCTCAAAAGTGCCCGAAATTGTAATTTCTATATATCTCAAAATTCGTGCATGATATCAAAAATCCGACTTCAGATTCTTATTTAGGGGGTCAAGCTTTGGTGGTAAGGGTGTAACCCCAATTTTAGAGCAACCATATAAAAATTGAAAAATACACAAAATGTGAATTCCAGAGAGAAATCTTCGTCACTTCCATGACGAGCCTCTGCATAAAAAATGTGTCCTATTCTTTTACTCGGTCCTAGATTAAGTCTTGGGTATAAGTGTTTCGAAATGTAAAAATACCTATAATCAGCCATTTTTCACCATCATATCATCCTAAACATTCCCCAACACTCACCCTAACACTTAGCCAAATTTTTCATTTCTAATTTCAGTTCACAAACCCTCATCTAGAACTAAGGATTTCCTTCAAGGTTCTTCTTCAAGCTTCAAGTCTCCACCTCCCATCTTCACCAAGTTTATCTCCAAGCTAAGATTTGTGGGTTTCTTTCATGGGTTCCTTTTGCTGATGATATCCAAGCTTCATTTTACTCTAATTTTCATGATTTCAAGTTGATTTATAATTGGGACTATTTATTATCAAAATCACTGCACACTATGTTGAAGTTCATGAAATTATGACTTTTTTGCTATGTTTTGGGTTATGAAAATAAGGTCTATTGTAAGATTTGATGAAGGGTTTTGATGTAAATTGCTTAAGGGTGTTACCAAGTATCTATTGAAGGTTTTACATTGCATTTTCTAACATGATTTCACTCTTGAATTGCATAGTTTTACACTAGCACTGCATATCCTTTATGTGTTTGATAAAATGTTTGGTTATGTTTTCTTGAGGAATTGAAGGCCCAATGCATGTCTTACGAAATGAATGACTATATGATGATGGTATAGGATGATGACCATGCCCAACCCAGGGGTTATGCGCCGGGTAACATTGTTGGGGGTTTGTCCCCATCAACCTATCGGGGGGATTGTACTCCGTCACCAAGGGTGGTAGGGTGCGACAATCCACCAACCTTGTTGTGGGTTTATACCCATCAACCTATCGGGGGTTTGTACTCTAGCAGTAATTGTGGTAGGGTGCAATGATCCACCATTCTATTGAAGGGGTTTATAGTGAAATCACCAAGGGTGCTAGGGTGTGATGATCCAGCAATAGTTAATGGTCTCATCTTACACATATGTTATATTCTATGTAAGCATGTTTTACTTAAGCATTGATCATATATGTCATGTTGCTATATGCTTATCCATTGCTTATATTATGCATTTTGATTATGGTGCTCATCAATTGTTGCATTGCATCATATATACTTAGTACAGTCAAACGTACTAACGCATACTCTATGCCTACATGATGTCACCATGTAGAAATCAGTGCACCACTTCATCATCCTCCTCCTCCACATGGCTAGTATGACTTTTATCATGCTTGTTTTTGAGTCCTCCATCCCAGGGATGGTACTTATGATCTCTTACTATGTATTGAGACTTTATCTCTTTGACTTATGTATCGACTATGAGGGTGAGCCCGGTTGCTTTGTCTTGGCCCCCGCTTTTACCTATGTAGTAGAGGTGTTGTTAGACATGGTATGTATGTAAGCTATGAACTTTGACTCTATCGACTCTTATTGTTCATGATATGAAAATGTTCCCTTAACTTTGGTTGTCCCAATTTACTATTTCATAATGTATTCTGTTGCTGCTGTGATCAAGGATGTGTAATGATATGCTAAAAGGCCTGTTTGAGGCTCCTTCGGGTTTCCATTCACCGGTCACGTCTAGCCCTTAGGCTTGGGTCGTGACAAAGTAGGTATCAGAGCACTAGGTTGTTAGATCCTCAGAGTCTAACACACCACATTGATCAGAGGCTTATTCATGGTTGTGTTGTGCACCACAACTATCAGTAAAAGGCTATGAGATGTTTTAGGAATTGTTTCCCTTCTTCATTGTCCCGACCCAAGCTTAGGGCCCAGACGTGATCGGCGATTTGGGAACCCGAATGGACCCCAAACAAACCTCAAAGCATATCATTACACATACTTGGTCATGGAAGCATAGTAAAACAACGTAAGAAATATAATTAAGGGGAACTAGGACTAAGGGAACCTCTTTCATATCATAAGAAACAAGAGTCAATAGTATCAAGGCTCATAACATAGATACACCATATGTCCAACAACACCTCTACTACATAAAGATAAGAGTAGGGGCCAAGATAAAGCAACCAGGCTCACACTCATAGTCAAAACATAATCAAAGAGAGAAAGTCTTAATACATAGAAAGAGATCATAAGTATCATCCTCGGAATGGAGGACTCACCAATAAGCTTGAGCAGAGTCGTACTAGTCACGTGGTGGGGGATGCTCAATTGGGGTTCCGGTTTCTACATGGTGATATCATGTAGGCATAGAGTATGCATTAGTACGTTTGGATATACTGTGTATGTGAGATGCAATGAAACAAGAAATAGGCATCATAGTCAAAATGCATAATAACAATAATCAATAGATAGCATAATAACAAAATGATATGTAAGACCAATGCTTACATAAATCATGATTTGTAAGTCATTCATCTTACATAGATCATAATATATAAGAGCGGGAAGAAACATCAATCGACATAACATAACACCTATTGGAGGTGTAACCTTCTTTATGGGAGCCCATCCCTTTTCAGATTAAGTGGCCTTTCTTATGGGAGCCCATCAAGTAATCATAGTTGGACATTTTATCAAACACTTGGGGGTGTATAATGGGGGTAAAAGACCATGTAAGTTAGAGATGAAATCATGCAAGAAAATATGTAGTAAAACCATCAATCAACACCTTCAAACACCCCTAAGACATTCACGTCAAAACCCCTCATCAAATCCAATATTAGATCCCTGATTTAGAGCTTAAAACATTCTAAAACAACCATACTTCCATGAACTAAAATTACTGCGATTTACTCAATATAGATGACCCACATTTAAAATCAACTGTAAATGATGCAATATTAGTAAAAGTTAGCTTTGGAGAACCCTTGAAAGAGATTGAAAATGGACACTTGGAGCTTGAAAGAAATCCTTAAACAAATTCTTTAGACTGGTCTTCAATTTTGGGACTTGAATTTAGGGTGAAATATGAGTCTAAGTGTTGGAGAGGATATTAGGAAATGTTAAGGCTGATATGAGTGTGCAATAAGGCTAAGTATATGTATTTTCAAGTGTGGGAACCCTTAGCCCCAAGTCTTATAAGTCTTGGAGCGAAAAGATTAAAACAGGCACCAAAAACAATAAAGGCGCGTTGCGGAGGCGACAGAAAACCCTACTAGAATTTGCATTTTCTTAATAAATGAGTTCTACGAAAATGGGCATAAATCCTTCATCCGAAATCGAAATGAAGTGAAACCAAGTGTGTTAGAAAGCTAATTCAAAGGTCTTTAATAAAGTAGGTCGTGGGCCACTCAGTTCTTTGTGTGCTAAGAGATATGCCCTTCAAAGTTGACCCTCCTCAATAGCATTTTTTTCCCAATTTTTGGATTTTGATATGGTTGCTTTAAAATTCGGATCAAACCCATTTCCCACTCAATTTTACCCCGTGATCAAGAATATGAGTTGAATTTTCGAAATAACAAATGAATTATTAGATATGTGGAAATCGCGATTCTAGGTACTTCTGAGGCATATTTTCGGGCACTTTTTGGGGTCATTACAATATCTCCCCCTTGGGAACAATCGTCCCCGAAGGTAAAAGGGATGTACAAGACACAAGTGATCATCAACAAATCAGCCCCAACAAGAATGCAACATTACATTAAAAATGACATTTTCAAGATCTCAACATAAGTGTAAAATTATCATACATTTGTCAACTTAAACATGAATGACATAAGGGCTGAAACAAAGGACTTTGAATCATAGAAAGGACATGACATTTCATCATAAGCTTGAATAGAGTGAAGGAAATACATATATTTCTTCTTTATGTCAGCACCAACATTTCGAAAAACACATACGAATAGACGACTCTTCCAAAGGGCCTTAACAAAAACTACTTCATTATCAATCAATCAATTTCTCCACTCATCCATCTAACACCTCTACTGGAACCTCCTTCTAAGCCAACTTATCCTCCACCTCACCGACATTTTCAAAGAGTTCTATAGTACTAGGGTCACCAACATATCCCCTCAACCTAGAAGCATGACAAACAGGATAAACCATACCCCTACCATAGGCAATTCCCAAACTTATGCAACCTTACCAACCTCCCTCTATGCTCTATAAGGACTCATAATCCTCAACTCAATTGACAATCTAAAATACACTTAACCCACTTGGTACCATAACCGCCATCGCCTCCTTGGAAGACAAGCTCCACTTTATAATTCTCTCACCCAAAACATCCATGTCTAATAAGGCGGAAATCAAGGCCTTGCCTAGTCTAGTCTGCTAACATAAGAAGATATGGAACCATCAAGAATACTATACTACCATTCTCAACATCCTTCAACCTAACTCCCTATCTAGCCGACCGATGGACTCTACAAGGCATCTCTTTACCACCATTATCCATACACAATAGGCTACCTAGAGCACTAACCACAACACTAGCCTTACCGAAAAAAATCAATGCACACTCATACCATATTCCCTAAGGATTTTGAACGAGCTTCTTGTTATGCTCAGCTCACACCTATCATATTCAGCAACCAATCCCCTTATCATCTAAGAAATGCAACACTACCCCCAAATAATTCACAAGCTCTAAACTAATCAATACCTCCGCATGAAAGACCACCACAAACAAATAACGGTAGCGCTTTAAGACCCTATTCATGAAACCCATATACACAACTGATGCATAAGCAAACCAAACAACTCCACCAATATTCAAAATGCTCACTTCTAGTTCGAAACGAACACATAGGGATATCGCCTACCCTCAAATGACTCACATGCATTACCTCCTTGGGGAATGAACCACATTATCATCACCAAAACCAACATATAACTATTAGAGTAGGGACTAAAGATCTTACACATGAGACTTTTAGGCATAACCAGCGCAGTAGTCAAAACAAAGACCAAGACCTCAAACCCAAAATATCAGAAAGGTACATTAAAGGCCTCATCTACCACCATCAACAATTCTATTACAAAGTAACTTAGGTTTAACACCTCCAATTCTCATAAGATGATAAATGAAACCCATTAGAGATCAATTGTACCTTATGACAAGTAATGTATCTATCTCCCTTGCTACCATTTATCAAACCCCCACTCAAAAATGGACTCGTTAGGGGGTCGGATTCTAACTGTACGGGTGCTAAATCCAAGGAGATACACATGCATGCAACCATTCCATCCCAAGTACAACATCAAAATCCACCATATCAAATCCAACAAGACACAAAGCAAGACCTAATGCAGTACAAACCCGGATCAACACTTATGAACTTTCTAGCAACAATATACCTAACAAGGGGAACAGACACCAAAGATCCACAAAATGACTTTGGCACGCAAGAACTCCCACCATCAACTAAAAGATTAGAGAAGAAATAGTGAAACACGGATCCATCAAAATCAAAACCTTCTATTTACTTTTCTTTGCCTTCCTCCTTAAAGCGACATAGTCAACTGAAAGATCGAAGAACATTCGCTTGAGGGGACAACCCTATCTCTCTTCTAAAGCAGGACATAGACGATGATAAATGGAAACATTTCCAAAAACGTCTCATAGCCTCCTACGCATAGTTATGCTGCACAACACAACCATGGATAAGACTCTAATTGACCGGTGTGGTGGACTCTGGGGATATCAACCTAGTGCTTGGATACCATCTTTGTCACGACCCAAGACTAGGGCTTGGACGTGATCGATGAATAGGGAACCCAAAGGGACCCCAAACAAGCCTCATAGCATATCATTACACATCCTTGGTTGAGGAAGTAAGGTAAAACAATGTAAGAAATATAAACAAGAGGAATTGGGACTAAGGGAACCTTTTTAATATCATAATCAACAAGAGTCAATAGAGTCAAGGCTCATAACATAGATACACCATATATCTAAAAACACCTCTACTACAAAAAGATAAGAGTGGGGGCTAAGACAAAGCAACCGAGCTCAGCCACATAACCAAAACATAATGAAAGAGAGAAATTCTTAATACATAACAAGAGATCATATCTAACCTTCTCGGAATGGAGGACTTTTCGATAAGCTTGAGCAGAGTCGTACTAGCCATGTGGAGGGGCATACTTAAGTGGGGCTCCAGTTCCTACATGGTGACATCATGTTGGCATAGAGTATGCCTTAGAACGTTTGAATGTACTAAGTATGTGGGAAGCAATGCAACAAAAGATAGGCATCATATTCAAAATACATAATAATAAATAATAGATAACATAATACGTATGACTAATTCTTACGTATATCATGCTCTGCAAGTCATTCATCTTATATAGATCATAATATATAAGTGTGAGAAGAGACCTCAACTAACATAACATAAGACCTTCTGCAGGCGTAACCTTCCTTATGGAAGCCCATCCCTTTTCGGATTAACTCACCTTCCTTACGGGAGCTCGTCCCTTTTCGAATTAAGTGACCTTCCTTACGGGAGCCTGTCCTTGTTTGGATTTAGTGACATTCCTTACAGGAGCCCGTCCCTTTTAGGATTAAGTGACATTCCGTATGAGAGCCCATCCCTTTTTAGATTAAGTGGCATTCCTTATGGGAGCCCGTCCTTTTTTTGATTAAGTGAGCTTCCTTATAGGATCCCATCCCTTTTTGAATTAAGTGACATTCCTTACGGGAGCCTATCCTTTTTCGGATTAAGCATTTCATAGAACTAGCTCATTAAACCATTACATTTCAACCATCAAGAAAGAAATCCTTATTTTCCCAAGAGTATAACAACATGAGGACCCAACAATTAACTCACAATACCATAGGTGCTTTACTTGATTTAGACACACATATATACATCATTTCATCATCATATAATCATTATAACATCATTCAACTCATAAGACATACATTGGACCTTCAATTCCTCAAGTAACCTTAGCCGGACATTTTATGAAACATTTAGGGGGTGTAATAGGGGTAAAAAACCATGCAACTTATAGATAAAATCATGCATGAAAATCTATAGTAAAGCCATCAATTAGAACCTTGCAACACCTCCAATACATTCACATCATATCCCCTCATCAAATGCAACATTACATCCAAGATTTAGAGCTCAAAACATGCTAAAACAACCATACTTTCATGAACTAAAATCATTGTGCAGTAAAATTCTCAATATACAACACTCATATGTAAAATCAACTTTAAATCAAGTAATATTAGTAAAAAGGAGGTTTAGGCACCACGGGAGAAAGGATCCAATGGTTCAACAATGCATACATTAGCTTTGGATAACCCTTGAAAGAGATTGAAGATGGAGACTTGAAGTTTGAATGAAATCCTTGAAGAAATCCTTAAGATTTAATCTTGAGTTTTAGGACTTGAATTCAGGGTGAAATATGAGTCTAAGTGTTTGAGAAGATATTAGGGTATGTTAAGGATGATACGAGTGTGAAATAAGGATAAGTACATGTATTTTCAAGTGTGGGAACCCTTAGGACCAAGAATTATAAGTCTTTGACCGAAAGACCTAAAATAGGCACCAAAAACAACAGGGGCGCGTTGCAGAGGTGACACAAAAACCCACCAGAATCTGCATGTTCTGCACAAATGAGTTATAAGAAAATGGGCATAAACCCTTCATCCAAACTCAGAATGAGATGAAACCAAGTGTGTTGGAAAGGTAATTCAAAGGGATTTAATTTGGTAGGTCATGGGCCACTCAATTATTTTTGTGTGAAGAGACATTCCGCTTCAAAGTTGACCCCCCTAAATAGCTTTTTTGTGATTTTTGGATTTTGATACGGTTTCTCTAAAATTTAGGTTAGACCCATATCCCAATGAATTTGACCCCCTGAACAAGATTATGAAGTCAAATTTTTGAAATAATTAATAGATTTTTAGATACATAGAAATCACGATTCTAGGTACTTCTGAGGCACATTTTCAGGCACTTTTTTGGGTCGTTACAATGTCTTTCCCTTAGGAACATTCATCCCTGAATGCAAAAGGGATGTACAAGACATAAGTGATCATCAAAAAATCAGTCCCAACAAGAATGCAACATTACATTAAAATCATTATTTTCAAGATCTCAACATAAGTGTAAAATCATCATAAACTTGCCAACCTAAACATGAATGCACATGAATGATAGGGGCTAAAACATAGGATTTGGAATCATAGAAAGGACTTGACATGTCATCATAAGCTTGAACAGAGTAAAAAAAATATGGATATTGCTTCTTCATGTCCACCGGCTCTTTGAGAAACACATACGAATAGACAACTCTTCTGAAGGGCCTTGATCAACACTACATCATTATCAATCAATAAATTTCTCCACACATCTATCCAACACCTCCACCGTAACCTCCTTCTAAGACAACTTATCCGCCACCTCACACACAACTTCAAAGAGTTCTATAGCACTAGGGTTACCAACACATCCCCTCAACCTAGAAGCATGACAAACCGGATAAGCAATACCCCTACCATAGGCAATTCCCAAACTTATGCAACCTTATCAACCTCCCTCTATGCTCTATAAGGACCTACAATCCTCAACTCAATTGTCAATCTTAAATACACCTAACCCAATTGGTACCATAACTGCCATCTCCCCCTTGGGAGACAACCTCCACTCTATCATTCACTCACCCAAAACTTCCAACTCTAATAAGGCAGAAATCAAGACCTTGCCTAATCTAGTCCTCTTAAGACAAGAAGATTTGGAACCATCAAGAACACTATACTACCTTCCTCAACTTCCTTCAACCTAACTCCCTATCTTGCCGACTAATGGACTCTACTAGGACTCTCTTTACTACTATTATCCACACACACTAGGCTACCTAGAGCACCAAGGACAATACTAGCCTTACCAGAAAATACTAATGCACACTCATACCATAATTCCTAAGTAGTTTTAACAACCTTCTTGTTATCCTCAACTCACACCTATATATTTAGCAACCAATCCCCTCATCATCCAAGACTTGAAACACTACCCCCAAATAATTCACACGCTCTAAAGAATTCAATACCTCCTCACTAAAGACCACCACAAACATATCATGGTAGGGTTTTAAGACCCTAGTCATGTAAAGCATAAACACAGCTGATGCATAAGCCAACCAAACAACTCTGCCAATATTCAAAATGCTCACTCCTAGTTCGAAATGGACACTTAGAGATATCACCTACCCTCAAATGACTAACATGCATTACCTTCTTAGGGAACGAACCACATTATCATCACCAAAACCACCATAAAACTATTAGAATAGGGAATAAAGATCTTACTTGTGAGACTTGTAGGAATAACCGGCTCACTAGTCAAATCAAAGACACAACCTCAAACGCAATATATTTGAAAGGGACATTCAAGGCCTCATCTACCACCACCAACAATTTTATTACAAAGCAACTTAGGTTCAATACCTGGAATTCTCACAAGATAATAAATGAAACCCCTTAGAGATCAATTGTACCTTATGACAAGAAATGGACCTACCTCCTTTGCTACCATTTATCAACTGTCCACTCAAAGATAGACTCATTAGGGGGTCGGAATCTAACTCGACGGGTCATACCACCAAGGAGATACACATGCATGCAGCTATTCTATCCAAATTACAACATCAAAATCCACCACATCAAATCTACCAAGCCATAAAGCAAGACCTAATACAATACAAACCCGAATAAACACCTATGAACTTTTTAGAAACAATATACCCAACAAGGAGAATATACACCAAAGATCCACACAATGACTTGGTCACATAAGAAGCACCACTATCAACTAAAAGAATAAAGAAGAAATAGTAAAACTTGGATCCATCAAAATCAAAACCTTCTTCTTACCTTTCTTTGCCTTCCTCCTTGAAGAACCATGATCAACTAAAAGATCAAAGAACATTCATTAGAGGGTAAGACCTATCTCAGTTCTAAAGAATGACATAGACCATGATGAAGGGAAACATTTCCTAAAATGCCTCATAGCCTCCTACTAATAGTTATGGTGTACAACACAACCATGAATAAGACTCTAATCGATGTGGTGTGTTGGACTCCGAGGATATATCGACCTAGTACTCTGATACCATCTTTGTCATGGCCCAAGCCTAGGGCCTAGACGTGATCGGCGAATGGGGAACCCCGAAGGGACCCCAAACAAGCCTCATAGCATATCATTAGACGTCCTTGGTTGCGAAAGCAATGTCTAACAACGTAAGAAATATAAACAAGGGGTGTTGGGACAAAGGGAACCACTTTCATATCATAAGCAACAAGAGACAATAGAGTCAACGTTCATAACATAGATACGCCATATGTCCAACAATATCTCTACTACATAAAGATAAGAGCGGGGGCCAAGACAAAGCAACCCAGTTCACCCTCATAGTCAAAACATAATCAAAGTGAGAAAGTATTAATACATAGCAAGACATCATAAGTAACATCCTTGGAATGGAGGACTCACGGATAATCTTGAGCGGAGTCATACTAGCCACGTGGAGGGGGATGCTCAAGTGGGGATCCGATTCCTATAGGGCGACATTTTGTAGGCATAGAGTATATGTTAGTACATTTGAATGTACTAAGTATGTGGGATGCAATGCAACAAAATAAAGGCATCATAATCAAAATACATAATAATAACCAATAGATAGCACAATAACAAAATGACATGTATGATAAATACTTACATAAATCATGCTTTGCAAGTCATCCATCTTACATAGATCATAATATATAAGTGTGGGAAGAAACCTCAACCGACATAACATAAGACATTTTGGAGGCGTAGCCTTCTTTACGGGAGCATGTCTCTTTATAGAATAAGTGGCCTTCCATACGGGAGCCCGTCCCTTCTCTGATTAAGTGACATTCCAGATGGGATCCCATCCCTTTCTGGATTAAGTCACATTCCTTATGGGGTCCCATTCATTTTCGGATGACATTTCTTATGGAAGCCCTTCCCTTTTTGGATTAAGTGGCCTTCATTACGGGAGCCCATCCCTTTTCGAATTAAGTGACCTTCCTTACAGGAGCCCATCCCTTTTCAAGTTAACTGACATTCTGTACGGGAGACTGTTCCATTATAGATTAAGAATTTCATAGAACTACCTCATCAAACCATTACATTTTAACCATCAAGAAAGAACTCGTAATTTTCCAAAGAATACAACAACATGAGGACCCAACAATTTACTTGCAATACTATAGGTGCTTTACTTGATTTATACATACATATATAAATAATTTCATCTTCATGTAATCATCATAACATCATTGAACTTATAAGACATGCATTGGACCTTCAATTCATTAAATAACTCTAGCTGGACATTTTATCAAACACTTGGGAGTGTGTAATGGGGGAAAAAGACCATGTAACTTAGAGATGAAATCATATAAGAAAATTTGTAGTAAAACCATTAATCAGCACCTTGCAACACACCCAAGTCATTCACATTAGAACCCCTCATGAAATCCAACATTAGATCTAAGATTTAGAGTTGAAAACATGCTAAGACAACCATATTTCATGAACTAAAATCACTATGCCGTAAATTTCTCAATATACATGTCCCACATATAAAATAAACTTTAAAACATGCAATATTAGTAAAAAGTGTCTTAGGCACCATGGGTGAAAGGACCCAATGAATCAACACCATATACCTTAACTTTGGGGAGAACCCTTGAAAGTGATTGAAGATGGAGACTTGATGCTTGAATGAAATCCTTGAAGAAATCCTTGAGATTGGTCTTGAGTTTTGGTACTTGAATTTAGGGTGAACTATAAGTCTAAGTGTTCGAGAGGATATTGGGGAATGTTAAGGATAATATGAGGGTGAAATAAGGCTAAGTATATGTATTTTCAAGTGTGGGAACTCTTAGGTTCAAGACTTATAATTCTTGGACTGAAAAACATAAAATAGGCACCGAAACAACTGGGGTGCTTCACGGAGGCGATACAGAAAGCCCACAGGAATCTGCATTTTCTGCACAAATAATGTATATGAAAATGGATATAAATCCTTCATCTAAACTCGAAATGAGGTGAAACCAAGTGTATGGAAAGATAATTCAAAGGACATTAATTTGGTAGGTCATTGGCCACTCAATTCTTTGTGTGCTAAGAGATATGCCCCTTCAAAGTTCACCATCCTAAATAACGTTTTTTTGGTTTTATTGAATTTTGATATGATTGCTCTGAAATTCAGGTTCGACCTATTTCCTACTAAATTTGAACCCCTGAATAAGAATATAAAGTTGAATTTTCAAAATAACAAAAAAATATTTAGATATATGAAAATCATGATTTTGGGTACTTCCAAGGCACATTTTTGGGCGCTTTTTGTGGTCGTTATATCCATGTTCTAAGTCATGCTATAGAGTTGAAGTAAGATTTTTCCCTAAGGATTTTTGTTTGCTATGCTAGATCATGCCTAATACGAGGGGAAGACGAGCCTACAAGCCCGAGGAGCAACTGGCCAATAGAGAGCTTAAGGATGCTCTCACCTTGCTTGCACAGGTGGTGGACAATCATGCAAACCAAGGAGCACTAGCCCCTTATGCTCCTACACGGCCTCTCGGGTGAGAAACTTCATGAGAATGAATCCCCCGGAATTTCATAGGTCAAAAGTGAGTGAGAACCTCCAAGAGTTCATTGATGAGGTCTATAAATTTTTGTCTATCATGGGTGTTGGGCCGAAGGAAAAGGCGGAGTTGGAGGCGTACCAATTCAAATGAGTAGCACAAGTATGGTACAATCAATGGAAGTAAGAGAAGGGAGTTGGCTTTTTGGTTCTTTGAGATGTGTTCAAAATGGCTTTCCTTAATCATTTCTTCCCTCTTGAGCTTAAGAAGGCTATGTTGGTGAAATTATGAATTTGAGACAAGGGTTATGGAGTGTGAGGGAGTATGCCATAAAGTTTACCCAACTTTCGAAGTATGCTCCTCATTTCGTGGCGGACTCAAGGTCTAGGATGAACAAATTTGTATTGGGTGTGTCCGACTACGTTAGTGAAGAGTGTCGGTCCGCCATGTTGATTAGTGATATGGACTGGTCACGTTTGATGACCTTTGCAAAGCAAATGGAGGGGGAGAAAATAAGGAAGAGGAGGGGCTATGAGGCTAAGAGGGATCGTTTTAAGGGAAAGTTCCAAAAGTGTGTCCGGATCTACTAAGATCAAGGGTCTACTCATGCTCCTAAATACGGGATTTGCCAATGACTTCCCAAGGCCCCCATGTATTGGTGTTGTGGTTCCTAATGAGGTGTGTCCTAGGTGTGGTAAGAGGCATAGGGGCCCATGCTTGGGAGACACTAATGCTTACTTTTGTTGTGGGGAAGTGGCTCACAAAATTGTGGATTGCCCCCAAGATTGCAAAAGGACAAAGAGGTTCGTCCACAAGGTGCTAATGTGGTTCCTTTGGGGAGAGATAGCCGACAAGATGGTGCCCTAAAGCACAATCAGTTTTATGCTTTGTATGGGATGCAAGTGGTTGATGAAGTCCCCAATATAATCACCAACATGTTGAAAATCTTTGACTTTGATGTGTATCCATTGATTGATCCGGGTGCCACTCTTTCTTTTGTTACCCATTTTGTTGCCCAAAAGTTCCGTGTTGACCCCGAGTTGTTGCATGAGTCATATGAAGTGTCTACTTCTATTGGGGCATCCATTAATTCTAGTAAAGTTTATAGAAGTTTTCCTATTTGCATTTCGAATAAAAGCTTGCCTTGTGATCTTGTTGAGTTAGACATGGTGGATTTTGATATTATTCTTAGGATGGATTGGTTGCATGCCCACTATGCTTCTATTGATTATAGAACCCGTAGGGTCAAATTCCAATTTCCAAATGTACCTGTAATTGAGTGGGAAAGTCAGGATGCGGTTGTTAATAGTAGATTCATCTCTTGAATTGAAGCCCATAAGTTGATATCTAAGGGGTGTCTTTACTCTCTTGTGAAGTTAGGGATATGGAGTCTAAAGTCCTTCCGATAGAGTCGGTTTCGATTGTAAATGTGTTTCTTGATGTCTTCCCAAATGACCTTCCCGGTGTTCCTCCCGAAAGGGAATAAGTCTTTGGCATAGACCTTCTCCCCGAAACTCAACCCATCTCTATTGCCCCTTACTGTATGGCCTCGGCAGAGTTGAAGGAGTTGAAGGAAGACATGAGGGACTTGTTGGAGAAAGGATTTATTAGAACTAGCCAATCACCTTGGGCTGCTCCGGTGTTGTTTGTAAAAAAGAAGAATGGGTCCTTAGGATGTGTATTGACTACCAGCTACTCAATAGGGTCACCATCAGGAATAGGTATCCTCTTCAAAGTATTGATGATTTGTTTGGCCAATTGCAAAGGGCTAGCCAGTTCTCTAAGATTGATCTTTGGTCCCGGTATCATCATGTAAAGGTGAGGGAGTGTGACATTCCCAACATAGCTTTCTGGACTAGATATGAGCATTATGAGTTTGTTGTGATGTCTTTTGGGTTGACCAATGCACCGACCAACTTCATGGACCTAATGAAAAGGGTCTTTAAACCCTACTTTTATTCCATTGTTGTGGTATTCATTGATGATTTTTCATCTATTCTCGTGGTGAGGAGGAGCATAGGTCTTATTTTTGGGTTGTGCTGCAAAGATTGAGGGAGGAGCAATTGTATGCTAAATATGAAAAGTGTGACTTTTTGTTGAGGGAGGGTGCCTTCCTAAGACATGTGGTGTTGGGGGATGATATTAAGGTGGATCCAAAGAAAATTGATGCGATTAGAAATTGGCCTAGACCATTGACCCCGTCGGACATTAGAACTTTCTTGGGTTTAGCGGGCTATTATCAGTGGTTTGTGAATGGGTTCTCTTCTCTTGCTTCTCCAATGACAAAATTGACTCAAAAGAAGGCTAAGTTTGTGTGGACCAACGAATATGAGAGGAGCTTCCAAAAATTGAAATATAGGCTTGTGTCCACTCCTATATTGTCACTAACAGATGGGCTTGATGGATTTGTTGTGTATTGTGATGCTTCCGAAGTTTGTTTGGGTTGTGTGCTGATGCATAATTGTAAGATCATAGCCTATGCTTCTAGAAAACTCAAAGTACATGAAAGGAACTACCCTACCCATGATCTAGAGTTACCAATCGTGGTGTTTTCATTAAAGATTTGGCATCACTACTTATATGGGGTGCATGTAGATGTGTTCACCGATAATGAGAGCCTTCAATAAGTCTTCACTCAAAAGGATCTCAACTTGAGGCGAAGAAGATGGTTAGAGCTTCTTAAGGACTATGATATGAGTGTGCATTATCATCTGGATGAGGTAAATGTGGTGGTGGATGCCTTGAATAGGTTGTCCATGTGTAGCCTAGTTCATGTTGATGGTAGTGAGAAGGAGATGGCTAGGGAGGTACATCAGGTGGCTAGATTGAGAGTTAGGTTGGAATAGTACGGCAATAGTGGTGTGATTATTGTTGATGGATCTAAGTCATCTTTGTTTGATGAGGTGATGGAAAAACAAGATCTTGATCTATCTTTGTTAGAATTAAAGGCCTTAATGAAAGAGGGCAAGGTGGAGGTTTTCTCCCAAGGGGGAGATGGCACCCTTAGGTACCAATGTAGGTTGTGTGTGTCATGTGTTAATGGTTTGATAAAAAGGATCTTTGATGAGTCCCATAACTCTTCTGATTCTATCAACCTCGGTTCCACCAAAATGTAAAGAAACTTGAGGGATGTGTATTGGTGAGGAGGCATGAAGATGGACATTGCCAAATTCATTTCCAGTTATCATACTGTTCAACAAGTCAAAGCCGAACATCAAATGCCGGGTTGCCTAACCCAAGACATTGAGGTTCTTACTTGGAAATGGGAAAAGATAAATATGGATTTTGTGGTTGGGTTTCCCAAGACTAGAAAGGGTTTTGATTCCATTTGGGTTATGGTTTATAGGATGACAAAATAGCTCACTTTCAACTGTTTAAGATCACATTTGTGGCTGAATATTCTGTAAAGTTGTATATTCATGACATGGTAAGGTTGCATGGGGTTCTTTTGTCCATCATATCGGATCGTGGAGCACTGCATTTTATGCCCATTCATTTTCAGCCTTTGTTTAACCCCAATACTCATGTCCAGCCTAATGATAATCCCTTACTCGACCCAACTATTTAATTTTTAGTATACATTATACAAACACATACACATACAACATACATATACACACGCGTGACCCCACTCACCTAATTTCCCCCTTTCTTCTACTTTTTCTTGCTCCTAACGTGTCACATCCACACCTCCATACTCTTCTTCTTCCTCACAACAAGCAACCCAACAAAATGCCAAAATCAAGAAACAACCTCAATGTTCATCATCTTCTCCATACATACTTGTCATCATCTCCCCCCATCCATCGTCCTTTTTTGAAATTGAGTTATCCACTTCACCCTCACTGAAATATTTTTGAATCAGAATGAGGATAGAATTTGGGAATTTTAGATTTTGAATTTTGAAAAACCTAGTTTCAGCTCCTTTTTCTCAGTTTTAACCCTGTTTAGGATCCCTAGAAATCCTTTATAAATATCCCTCTTCACTATTTTGTTGACAGATCCTTTCATCTTCTAAAAAAACCCTAAAATTTCTATCAAAGCGGATGCAATTTGTCAAAAGAGTTTCATTTTATTTTTCAAAGGTTGCTAAAGCCAAAATGGTCCAGTTTCGAAGTTAGGAGGCTAATAGATGTGATTCCTTGGTGGAGAGAGTCTTCATTAGCTCGTTCTTCATCTCATTTTAATGCTCGTAAAGAGGTAACATGCTCATTTGAATTTCTTGTTTTCTCTTTAAACGATCCGTGTGCTATTATGTTTATTGTTGTCATGTAGCTGATTAGATGATGATGTTAAGTCGATGTTCTTATGGGTTTACTGTTTAGAAGAAATATAAGTGTTTAAGTTTATGTTTATGCTTATGATGACTAAATTGTTTGAGGTTATTGGCATCAAATTAGTATGGTTTCTTTACTCCCATGCTTTAAAAGGATGGTTTTTTGTTAAACTAGAAGTTTTAAGTTGTTTTCAACATCGAAAAATAGTTGTATTATATTTCTCTGGGATCATGTTTGTTGCTGAGTTAACAACTTTGTATTTCTTTAAATAGTTACAAAATAATGCTCCATTTTAACTTTAGCATATATTAAAGCATTTCTTTGGATTATAATTGATTTTTTTTCTGATTGAGGGCTGTTATATTCATTATTTTTTAATGGCTATATTATGCTGAGATTTTCCTGTTCTGTTAAAAGTTTTGGTTGTTATTGCATTTTCTATGAGCGAAATTGAATCATGTCTCTATTTTAGTTACGATTCATGGGTTTATTCGTTGCTCTTTTCCTTAAGATTCATTGGTTTAAAACTTTATTCAAATCACTATTGAGTATTCTGCGTACAGTTGAGTGTGTAATCTTTATGACTTCGAAAGCTTTCATATGATATTTTGGTTTGATTTTCTATTGGGACAATCCATCCATGTGAATGCTTACTGATGTGTAAGCATTCATTTTGTTATATCCATTTTTTCTCATCTTGTTAAGATCTTCCCACCTTTGTATCTTTTACCTGAAGTTAGAGTCACTGGCCCCCATCCCTATTCCTACTCCTTGCTTTAGTCTTGTTATTTTTCAATATATTAAGGTTTTAGTGATCCTGTTCATCTCATTATAATGTATGATTTCTTGTTTTATAGCATCCCCTTGATTATATATTGGATTATGAACTCAGAACATGTTGTGGTTGAGTGTTAAGTTTCTTTTCTTGATTGTTATGTATACTCCACTTGGCTTCTGTTCTGGATCTAAAATTTATTTCTAAGTTCCTTTTTCTTAAAGGGTTGATACAATTTAAAGTGTCATCAGCTTAGACAAACTAGATCCCGCTACTTTGTTGTTTTAAATGGATTAGAATGCTCCTTCTTTAATCATTTTGTACCATTTTCATAGTCACCCTTTTAACTACTTTAAGTTGGAATGCTTGATGATGATTTCATTTATTCTACAAAGTCGTTGTATTTGTTGCTCTACTCCCTATTTTATATTATTATAAATTAGCTATCATTTTTGTTTGTTAAGCTTCATGTTTACTATGTATTTGTTAAGATTTGATAAGAGTTGTCCAATTTGGTTAAGTGTTAATCCTTGTTACCTCCTTCTTTTGCATGTAATCCCAATTTGAGTCCATTTTTGGACTACTCTATTGCATTTCAATATAGCCCTAGTGGTTTCGGGTCATTTGAAGCTACTGAAATTTTTTTTTGCCATCTATAGGAATGTATACATCAGTATACATTTTTACACATAATGATACAACATGCAGATATATGGGCCAAGCCCAAAGAGCAACAACCAATGCTTTTGTTTAAGGGCTAGGCAGGCCCAAGTTTAGAATTAGGGCAGGTGTTTGAGAATTGGGCTTGCCGAGCCCAATTGCTATTTTAAGTGTGTTTTTTCCTTGTGTTTTGTTATTTATTTGTATTATTTGTTATTAATCATCAGCTCTAACTCTAAAATTATTTGTATAGTTATTTGTTTATTCTAATTAATTTTCCCAACATGTCTACCATTTATGTTAATTTCCGTCCTGATGATTTTTCTTTAGTGTTAGAACTATTTTTACAAATTAGATTTTTGTGAAAGTCTTTCAAAAATGGTTCAAGTATTTAGTCATTTTTTAAGTTTAGTCATTTTTTCAAACTTAGTCAACTTTTTCAAAGTTAGTCAATTTTTCCAAACTTGGTCAATCTTTTTAAATTTAGTCAATTTTTTCAAACTTAGTCAATTTTTTCAAAGTTGGTCAATTTTTCTAAACTTGGTCAATTTTATTCAAAGTTAGTCAATTTCCAAAGTTAGTTAAAATTTCCTAATAGCCAGATAACCGCGTGTTAGCGGTCATTTCAAGTGTGTAAAACTTTCTCGAAATGGAGATATGAACCCAAACCCGTTTCTTTAGCCTTTAAAAGGATTTTTTCTGCTAAGTCTTTTTAAAGTGTTTTATTGGTTTCCTAATTACTCTTAAGATTAGGTGGAGACTCTGTCTAATTTTGAAAGTTTGGTTTATACTTAAATTAATTAAGTAATAAATTGAACTTTTGAAAAACCCAAAACTTTCTTTTCCAAATAATTAAGATGGTGAGGCTACTGGGGATTTTCAATTAAATTCTAACCATTAGATTAGGTTTTTCGATTAACTTTTTGGTTCATAATATTTAGTAATTTTAATTACCTTAATTTCTTCATTTGTTTAAATTCGATATTAACTATCATTTGCATTTCATGGCATTTTCCATTATATATTATGTACTTGGGATGATGGTTTTTCGAACCTGAAACCAGATTTCCAAATACATAACCCTTTATGAAATAAGTTATAATTTATTGGTTTATGATGCATCTAATAGTTGTCATGATTTCTAGCTCAGGTTGTCCACCGGGGTTCTTAGTCTATTCAACACCCACTCATAGACACCTAGGATAGAGTGAAACCAAAACTCTTTTTAGGATCATTTGCTAGGCTGACCCAATACCTAAGGGGTATTGGGCCCATTAGTAGCCCACCTTGTGTC
Organism: Solanum clarkiae; assembly: GCA_011800125.2. NCBI lineage: Eukaryota > Viridiplantae > Streptophyta > Magnoliopsida > Solanales > Solanaceae > Solanum > Solanum clarkiae. The sequence continues at coordinate 87,228 of JAABOM020021880.1, forward strand.
TATTTGGCCTACGGCTAATAAGACGACCATACTTATGTGTTTTAATTGAAGGATATATAGTTTAATTTAAACAACTCATTATCACCTAGGTGGAGGGAACTTAAACTATTTGTCTATCTTGTAGGATGACTCAAGTTTATGAACATTTAAGGACTAGAATGGTAACTCAACCTCATTGCTTCCTCAAAGTATGGTGGGAAAGAATGAATGAGTTTGCGAAAAGAAAGCTCCAAAAGCACATAGATTATCTCCCCTCTCTAACGGAAATTAGTGAAAATGGAGGCTTGGCTAGATTTAATTGGTGCGCTGATCAAGATTTGGGATAATGATTATATGGTGTTCCATTTGGGAGATGTTAAACTGACTCCTACCATAGAGGAAGAATTGGAAAGTTACGAAAGTGTAGGCATGTGCAATAAGAGAATGTCTAAGCCAGATGATGACATCCTAATTCCTAAGGTGTGGGTTCCAAAAGAGATCAAAGAAGCATTCTTATCAATCGATGTTGATTGGATAAGTCAGATCAAAGGACCAAATATCCCACTTCAAAATCTGTACTACCAGTTTAGACGTGCTAATGGATATGAAAAGCTTAAAAGGGAATTTATTTCCGAATAGGCTTTGGAAGAAGAGAAAGCTTTCATTTTTGCGGTATGCCTATTCGGGTCCATATTTTTCCCCCAAAATCTAGGCCATGCTATTCATCCGAGCATGATAATGGTTACTCATGCCATCTTCTACGGGGTAAAATTTGGAACGTCAGTCAAATATTATACCTTAGCACCTACAATCGTCGCTGACATTCATAAGGCTTTGGATAAATGTCAAAGTGGAAGTTGATTCTTTTGCGGTTGCAACCTAATATTCTAGTGGTGGATAATGTATCACTTACTCAAAGTCCATAACCCCATAGAATCGGATCAAAAATGTTGAAAGGATCAGTTCACTTCTCATGTTTTGTGGTTATAATTCATTCATTCTAAAACAGAGAATGGACAACAATTTTTGATGCAAACATTAGGTGGATTAGGAGATGAAGATGTTTAGTGGGCCATTGATCATATCGCTATAAGTGACTCTGTGATTCGAAGTCAGGACCTTCCTTTATTGGTTCTCCGTGTCGTGTTCTCACGTAGTTCCGTTGTAAGCAAGTCACTCCTCTAAAAGGGGACAGGAGGTAATTTGCAACGTATCACAAAAATGGTCATTTATCCTTCTCTAGGATGATGATTCGAGGATGGAAGACTTAGAGTATAGCGGAAGATAAGGTTCCCATCAGGTTCAAGGCCGAGTGTAGTGGTGCATGTGAGGATTGGTTGAAGAAAAATCTTGTTGGAACGTTCTAGTCTGGCACAAATGTGCCTTATTACATAAAAGATGTTGAAGTCGAAATTCAAGTGTTACTTCATCGACTCTAAGAAAAACATCAAGAGAATATTTTGGCCCATCAGCATCGACATTTTGAGGATGTGAAACTTATAGAGCAGCTTAGGAAGGATCTTAGTAGAGTAAGGAAAATGCATAGATGGGTTGGGTGATCGTATGGAACAACAAATTTAGACTATGGAAGAAGCAAGTCATGAAGAAAGGGCTTAGTTGGCAAAGGATTACTTGCGGAAAAATAGATACTTCATGTGGCAAGAGGTCGACATAGCTAAAATGGTAAGAGTTAATGGGAGAGCCGAGCCAGTATGAAGTCTTTTGTGGTCCCCTACATGGGATTGCTTTTAAGAGTTTGGAGATGTATCTTTCATTATGTTTTGTAAGAACTTTGATTTATATTTCATTTCGTTTTATAAGCACTTTATTTTGTTAATGAAAGTACTTTTGGGATATTGGATTTCCTTTAAATTAATACACATCCTTCAATTTGAAAGGTGAAACCTTGACATAAAAGAGATATTCTCTAGGGTGCACAATAATTGTTTCTGTTTTATTTGGAGAAGTCCTAGCCCTCCTTAAAATCTTTTCTTAGAGCCTCCTAAGCATAATCATAATAACTATCAAAAGTTTGACTAAGTATTCTTCGAGTCTCAAGTTCCTCAACAAAGTCCATATCCCTTCACCTACCTCTAAACTCCTTCTCTTCCATCTCAGGAAAGGTTGCATTTGTAGTCAGGATGAAGAAAAACGAAGATACTAAGAAAGCTAAAGACGCTCTAACAAAGAGATTATGTCAGGTCACTCGAGAGGTTTTTGAAGTAGGAGGAAAAACCAGAGAAGCAGATCAAGCCACCAAGTGTTTGGGTGAGACAATCCACCAACGATGTCGAAAGGTTTGTACCTTGACAACCAATTAAGGGGTTAGTACCTCAATCACCATGGGTGATAGGTTGTGATGATCCACCAACCAATTAAAGGGCTGGTACCTCAACAAACTATGAATCTTATAATGATGGTCTCTTCTTGTACTTGTACTATGTTCTATGTAAGCATGATTCACTTCGGGCATCTTCCATGTATGCCATATTGCTACATTCTTATTCCTTGCCTATCTTATGCATTTTAATTATGTGTTATCCCTTGTTGCATTGCATCCTGTGTATTCAAATGTACTAACACATACTCTATGCCTACATGATGTCACCATGTAGGAACCGGAGCATCGATTGATCATCTTCCTCCACGTGGCTAGTGTGATTTTCTGTCAAGATAGTTGGTGAGTCCTCCATTCCGGGGATAATGACTATGATCTCATGTTATATACTAAGACTATCTTTCTTTTATGTATTTATTGACTATGAGGGTGAGCCAGGTTGCTTGTCTTGGTACTCGCTCCTATGTATGTTTTATAGGTGATATTGGACATGTTATGTACTGAGCCTTCACTCTTTTGTTTTGCTATTTATGTTATGAATGCTTCCTTTTAGCCCTTTTTCCCTTATTTCTAAACTAATTATGTTATTTAATTGCTTTTGTAACATATGAAGTGTGATGATATGTTAAGAGGCCGATTTGGGGTCCCTTCGAGTTCCCCATTCAGCATGTCACATCTAGGCCCTAGGCTTGGCTCATCGTAGATTGTGACCTAGCACTAAGAGGACCTTGGTAGATAACCATTTTCACATAACTACGTTGCCACCATAGGTTTGGGAATTAGCTAATGGATCCATATAGCTAGGGTGGATTTTCTGTATGACAAATGTTTATTGAATGCTGAAAAGGTTGGTGTTCCTGTACGACAGTTAATGAAAGATTAACCGAGTAGGGTGCAGTTCTTGTAAGGTGTTTATGGAGCAATTATCCAAATTGGGAGGTTCCCATATGGTAAGTATTTGGTTTAACTTGGCAAAGTGGACACTCCTTGTCCAGTGTGGAGTGACCATCGGGATTCTAAGTGGCGGCTCACTTGGTCTTATACATCGTTTATGGTCCCTTCCCATAATTTTATTATGGTATTGACTATACATGGTATATTCTGTTTATATCCTTTAATTTATTATAGTCCATATTGTTTAATCATGGCTTATCTTCTTTGTTTCATTGCACTTCACATACTTTGTACATTGAATGTACTAACACATACTTTTTGCCTATACGATCTAACCATGTAGGGACCGGAGATCCTTTCCATCCTCCTCCTCCACGTGGCTAGACGATTTGACCAAATATTTGTTATTGGTGAGTCCTCCATTTTCGGAGACAATATTTGTTCAGTTTCGTGCTTTAATTTAGACTTCTCTATTTTTTGGATACTATCTTTTAAGGATGAGGCCAGGAGACGTCTTGGACTCCATTCTATTCATGATTAGATATGTTATGGGATATGGTTTTAGGATATGTACTTATGATCTTGACTTGTTATGCTTTTGTAATTATGGAAGACTTTCTTTAGTCCCATATTCCCCTCTATGTGTTGATGATGACATTATTGTTGTTATGAAATTCCTAAGTCCCTTATGCCCCCATAGCATGAGTCATAGTTACCCACCCCTTAGACTTTATTTGCTATGTGTTAAATGCCAATCATCTTCTTGATAACATCCTTATACTGTGAGTCCAAAGTCTCATTTCCCCTAGAATTATTTGCTACTTGTTTCTTGATTGTTTAAGCTTTCCCAACCAAGGATGTGTTGTGCATACTTAAGAGGCCCTCGTGGGTTTCTTTCAGGTTCCCGATTCGCCGTGTTATGCCTAGGCCGTAGGCTTGGGTTGTGACAAACTAAATACCTTAGGCTTCAGTAGAGTGGACTAGATGCAGGAAATGCTTCATCATGAATGCTTCTGCTTCCCATGTTGCAATATCAACTTGTTGACTCCTTCAATGTACTTAAACATATGCAACTTCCTTTTTCCCTAGCTACGTTACTTGCCGGTCTAGAATTTCTACTGGTAATAACTCAAGCTCTCTTTAATGTTCACATCTTCCAAGGGAAATATAGAGTTCGCATCACATGTGAACTTTCTCAACATCGATATATGAAAAACCAGATGTACGAAATTAATTTCCTTAGGTAGGTCCAACTCATGTGCCATATTGCCCATTCTTCTCGTAACTAAAGTACCCCAAAATGTGCTTCGGAAGTACCCGTAATCATAATTTCCCTATATCAAAAACTTTATGCGTGATATTAAAAATCTGACTTCATATTCTCGACCAGGAGGCAAAATTGAGTGGAAAATGGGTATAAACCAAATTTGAGAGGACTCATAGCAAAGAATAAATTTCACAGAATTTGGATTGCGACCAAGCAACGATGCAGACTAGGCGCGGAGCAGCATAAATTTGGCCTTTGCGTTGGATCCACATCGCGGACAAGACATGGACCATTACAAGTTTTTCCATAAGATTCCTATGTTAGCCAAGGACATTAGGGTCATAGCTCCATGCGTACTTATGCATGAAAACACATATACATAGCCATTTTAAAACTCTATATCACTCAAAACCCTCACAAAAACCTGTCTAAAAGTTAACCAAATATCTCATTCAAATTTCAAGGATTTTAAGATTAACTTTGGAAGTCAAAGATGTTGTACAAGCTCCAAATTCTCTTCAAGATCGTCACGAAAAGTCAAGTTTAAGGTATGTGGATTTCACCCATTGGGTCCTTTCATCTATGGAGCCCAATCGTCCTTTTTATGAAAATTACATGTTTTCAAGTTGTATCTTCTATGGTATCTTTTATTGTAGATTTTGATTATAAATTACGTTGCGTTTTATAAAATGTTGACTGATTATGTATGTTTATATATTTCAAGCTTATACTATGAATTGGTTTTGTCTATTGAAACTATGCGTGTTTTGAGCTATAAAACTATGATCTACTATGAGATTTGAATACAGATTTCAAGGTATCCTACAAGAGAGTTTTCCTATATGTTGGTTGGTGATTTACATTTAGTTTTCTCATATTATTTCACTCTTGAATTGCATGATTTCGATCTAGCATTATTAACCCACCAAGTGTTTGATAAAATGTCTCGATAAAGATTCTCTAGTTATTGGTAATCTATTACATGGTTTACAAGTCAATTGACTTTATATTTATTAAGGGCTTGCATGTATGCATTGAATTCATTAAAAGTATCTATGGTGTTGCAAGTACACCGCACCTTATTAGGGGGTGACGTGCCTCAATCACCTTGTTGGTAAGTCATATGCCCATTCACCATGATAAGGGGTGGATACCTCGACTGCCTTGCTAGGGGGTGACATGATCAATCACCATGTTGAGGGGTGGGTGCCTCGACCCCCTTATTGGGGGTTGACATGCCCATTCACCATGTTGAGGGGTGGATACATAGATCACCTTGTTCGGGGGTGACATGCCCATTATCCTTGTTGAGGGGTGGATATCTCATTCAACTTACAATGGGGTGATATGGCTTGGAGTTCAAGTAGTAGTACGCTTGGTCTGTGTTGGTTATGCTCTCTTCAACACATGCAATATATATTTTGTAAGTTATATGATTTACAAAAATGGTTTACTTGAAGCATTAATCCCGCATACCATATTGATATCCTACTTATCCATTGCTTGTGATTATGCATTTTGACTATGTTGGCGTATGTTTTGTTGCATTGAATTCGACATACTTAGTATATTCAAAAGTACTAACACATACTCTATACCTATATGATGTTACCATGTAGGAACCGAAGCAACACTTGATCATCCTCCACGTGGCTAGCTTTGTAATTCAAAAGATAAGCTTTAGTGAGTCCTCACGTTTGAGGACACTATCTATGTTACTATTACACTTAGATATCTCTTTATGTTGAACACTTGATACTATGAGGGTGAGCCAAAAGTGTCTTTGCTCCCCTCCATTCCATGTTAGAGGTTTTAGCGGATAATTTATGTACTTATGCTATCATATAGAATCTCAAATGTTTTATGACTATCAAAGACATTCTTTAGCCCCATTTCCCATATTTATATCTCTGGTTGTTGTTATTTTGCTTCCGCGACCAAAGATGTGTAATTTATATGCTAAGAGGCTTGCTTAGGATTCCTTCGATTCCCCCATTCACCGTGTCGCATCTAGTCCCTAGGATTAGTTTGTGACAAACTTGGTATGAGAGTACTAGGTTATTAATGGTCCTCGAAATCCAATACACCGCATAGATTAGAGTCTTATTCATGGTTGTGCAGAGCGTGACAACTATGAATATAAGGCTATGAGGCATTTTAGGAAACGTTTCACTTCTTCATGGTCTATATCGTGATTTATAAGTGAGTTTAAGGATATTTCCCTAATGAATGCTCTTTGATATTCTAGATCATGCCGATTCTAAGTGTTGGACTAAGGAGAACCCATACAACAGAGGAGCAACCTGCTCCTCCTGCTCCTCGAGCTCCTAAAGGAGGAGGGGTAGCCTAAGATGAGTTTTGATATGCTATTATAGTGGAGGGTCGTGCTATGACCAACCAAATTCTCCAAGGGGTCCGAGTCACTCGTGCTCTCACTCCCACTCCGGCCTCTAGAGTGAGGTATTTCACTAGAATGAACCCATCAGAATTCCATGGATCCAAAGTGCATGAGGATCCCCAAGAGTTCATCGATGAGGTGTACAAGGTGCTATATATCCTGGGGGACAATATGGAGGAAAAGGCGGAGTTGGTGGCTTACCAGCTCAAAGGGGTGGCTCAAATTTGGTTTACACAATGGAATTCTGAGAGGAGAGACGATGATGCTATTCCTTGGAAGAAGTTCCAAGACACATTCCTCAACCGGTTATTTCCTATTGAGCTAAGAGAGGCTAAAATGATGGAGGTTATGAACCTTAAGAAAGGTTCCATGAGTGTGAGGGAGTATTCCCTCAAGTTCAACAAGCACTACAAGTATGCCCCACAATTGGTTATCAAGCCGAGATCAAGGATGAATAAATTTGTGTTGGGTGTATCTAACTTGGTTAATTGGGAGTGTCATACGGACATGTTAATAGGCAATATGGATTTGTCCCGCCTCAAGACATATGTCAAACAACTAGAGGGGGAAAATCTTAGAAAAAGAAGAAGTCTTGAGTAGAAGAGGGCTCGTTTTGATGTTGGATACCAAGGTTCTAAGTATAGCTGATCTCCTCAAGGACACAAGTTCTAAAGCCAAGGGCCGTACAATACTTCTAATAGAAGTTTTGCCACAATCTAAGATTCCAAGGTGGTAGTTGTAGGGTGCCTAACCATTTGATGTTGTAGGAACCATAATGGCCCATGTTTCAAAAACTCTAATGCTTTGTATGGTTGTGGTGAAGTGGGTCATAAGGTGATTTATTGTCATCGTGCTCAAACAAGGGTAAATATGGTCGTCCACAAAGCCACGATGCAAATGAGCGTCAAAAGGGAAGAGGAGGCGAACAAGGGGGTGCTCTGAGGCAAAATAGATTTTATGCTCTTTAAGGGAGACAAGGGGTAGATGAGGTGCCCGATGTCGTTAGTTGTATGTTAAAGATTTTTTATTTTGATGTGTATGCATTGATAGATCCTGGCGCCACTGTTTCTTCTATTGCTCCTTTTGTTGTCAAAAAGCTTTACGTTAATCTAGAATTATTATATGATCCTTATGAAGTCTACCCCAATTGGTGAGTGCATTATTGCTAGAAGAGTCTATAGAAATTGTTCCATATTCATCTTGCATAAAATCTTGCCTTATGATTTTGTTGAATTAGATATGGTGGATTTTGATGTCATTCTTGGGATGGATTAGTTGTATGTATATTATACTTCTATCGAGTGTAGGACCTGTAAGATTAAATTCCAATTCCCTACTGAGCCCATCCTTGAATTGGAAAGTTGTGATGTGGTGGTCAAGGGTAGATTCATTTCATGCCTTAAAGCCCAAAAGTTGATTTCTAAGGGTTTTCTTTATCATCTTGTTACGGTTAGGGATGTTGACTCCAAAGTCCTTCCTCTTGAGTCGGTTCCAGTGATTAATGAGCTCCTTGATGTCTTTCCCGATGATCTTCTCTGTGGCCCTCCAGAAAGGGAAATACACTTTGCTATAGATCTCCTTCCTGACACTCAACCCATTTCTATTCCCCTTTACCGTATGTCCCTAGTGGAGTTCAAGGAGCAATTGAGGGATTTATTGGAAAAGGGTTTCATAAGGCCTAGTAAGTCATATTGGGGTGTATCAGTGTTATTTGTGAAGAATGAAGATGGTTCTCTTATAAGGTGCATTGATTACTGGCAACTTAATATAGTCACCACAAAGAACAAGTATCCTCTACCAAGGATTGATGACCTTTTTGACCTACTTCAAGGGGCTAGTCACTTTTTGAAGATTGATCTTCGGTCCGGGAATCACCAATTGAAAGTGAGGGAGCATGACATTCCTAAGACGGCTTTTTGAACTAGGTATTGGCACTTTGAGTTAGTATATGTCCTTTGGGTTGAATAATGCACTTACTGTATTTATGGATTTCATGGATAGGGTCTTCAAAGTGTACCTTGACTTGTGTGTGGTGGTTTTTATTGACGATATCTTATGTTATTTGCATAGTGATGAGGAGCATATGAATCACTTGAGGGTCGTGTTTCAAATCTTGAGGGGGGAGAAGTTGTATGCTAAATATGAAAAAAGGTGAATTTGTTGAAAGAGGTTGCTTTTCTAGGGCATGTGGTGTAGGGTGATGGCATTAAGGTAGATCCTTAAAAGGTAGAGCTGATTAGGAAATGACCTAGACCTTTGACTCCATCAGATATTAGAAGTTTTTTGTGTTTAGTGGGTAATTACCAAAGGTATCTAAATGGTTTCTCTTCTATTGCTTCTCCTATGACAAAGTTGACACAGAAAAAGGCAAAATTCATGTGTACCAATGAATTGTGAGAAGAGCTTCCAAACATTGAAATATAAGCTTTTCTCCGCTCCTATGTTGTCACAACTGGAAGGGTTGGAAGGATTTTTTATATACTGTGATGCCTCAAGAATGGGTTTGGGATGTGGCTTGATGGAAAGCGGTAAGGTGATAGAATATGCCTCTAGACAACTTAAGGTGCATAAGAAGAGTTATCCCACCCATGATCTTGAATTGGCAGCCATGGTGTTTCCTTTGAAAATTTGGCGTCACAACTTGTATAGGGTTCATATTTGATGTGTTTACCGACCACAAGAGTCTCTAATATGTGTTCAACCTAAAAGATATTACCTTGAGACAAATAAGGTGGTAAGAGCTCCTTAAGGATTATGATATTAGTGTGCATTATCGCCCCAACAAACCTAATGTTATGGACAAAGCTCTAAGTAGGATGTCTATGGGTAGTCCAGCTCGTATTGATGAAGTTGGCAAATAGGTGGCTAGAGAGGTTCACTGGTTATCTATTTTGGGGATTAAGTTGGATGAGGTTGATAATGGTGGTGTAGTTGTTGATGGTTCTAAATCTTCCTTGATTAAGAATGTAAAGGCAACATAGGATACTGACCCCGACATGCTAGAGTTGAAGGCCTTAGTAAGAAATGGTAGAGTGGAGGTTTTCTCCCAAGGGGGAGATGATGCCCTTTGGTACCAACGTACATTGTATGTGCCAAATGTGGATGATTTGAAGGAATTGATCTTGAAAAATGCCCATAATTTATGCTATTTCATTTACCCCAGTTCTACAAAGATGTATAGAGACTTGAGGGAGGTGTTTTGGTAGGGTGGTATGAAGAGGGACATTGCTATTTCATATCCGGATGTTAAATTACCAACAAGTGAAGGCCAAACATCAAAGGCCGTGTGGCCTAGCCCACGATACAAAAATTCCTACTTGAAAATAGGAAGAGATCAACATGGATTTTGTGGTTGGGTTACCCAAGACTAGGAAATATTTTGACCCTAGTTGGGTTGTATGTGGATAGGATGACAAAGTCAGCTCACTTCCTACTGGTCAAAATCACTTACAGTGTCGAAGTTTATGCCAAGTTGTACATTCATGTGTTAGTTAGATTGCATGGGGTGCCCTTGTCCATGATTTTAGATCGTGGTGCTCAATTCACTTTTCACTTTTGGAGGTCCTTCCAAAGAGGTATGTACCAAGGATAAGCTTAGCATGACTTTTCATCCTCAAATGGATGGTCAAGTCGAGAGGACTATCCAAACTCTTTAGGACATGCTTAGAGCTTATGTTTTGGATTTAATGGGTAGTTGGGATGTACATCTTCCACTCATTGAGTTTGCTTAAAACAATAGCTACCACCCAAGCATTGATATGGCTCCCTTTGAAGTTCTTTATGGTAGGTTTTGTAGATCCCTGGTTGGGTAATTTGTAGTGGGGTAAATGGCTTTGCTAGATCCGAATTTGGTCATGGAAGCCTTGTTAAAGGTAAAGTTGATATGGGAGAGATTGAAAATAGCCCAAAGTATACAAAAGTTTTACTCTGATGTGAGGAGAAGAGATCTTGAGTTTAAGGTTTGTGATTAGGTTTACTTGAAAGTCTTACCTATGAAGGGTGTGGTTCGATTTGACAAGAAGGGGAAATTAAGCCCAAGGTTAATGGGTCCTTACAAAGTTTTGAGGAGAGTGTGTAAGGCTGCATATGCGTCGGAGTTTCCTATAGAGATGAATATGGTTCATCCGGTTTTCCATGTATCCATGTTGAGAAAGTGCGTGGGTGACCCAAGTACATAGTGCCCTTGAATGTTGTGGGTGTAGCAAAAGATAATTTGACTTTTCAGGAGATCTTGGTGGAGATTTTGGATAGAGAAGTGAAGAGGATGAGAAACAAAGATGCAACTTCTGTCAAGGTCCTTTGGAGGAACCAACATGTTGGAAGTACCACATGGGAAGCCGAGGCGGACATGAGAAAGTGATATCCATAACTTTTTGACTCTACTCAAGCTGAAGGTAGTAATTTAACTCCCCTATATGATTTCAAGTCTTAAGTTTCAGCCCCTATGTCATTTTACATGCATTCATGTTCATGTTAGTGAAATATTTATGGTGATTTTGACTCTCACGTTGAGACTTTTTGAAAACAATGTTTAAATGCGTTTGTTATATTCATGTCAGGCTGAAATATTCATGATTACTTATCTTATGCACGTTTCTTTGACATTTGGGGATGACTATTCCTAAGGGGGAGACATTGAAACACCCAAAATGTTCTTTGAAAATTCCCATAATCGTAATTTCTATATATCTCAAAATTCATTCATAATATCGACAATATGACATCATATTCTCGATCACCGGGAAAACTAAAGTGGGAAATGGGTATAACTCAGATTTTAGAGGACCTGTAGTGAAAAATAAATTTCACAAAATTTTGAATTCCAGTGTTTATCCGCGACCAGGCCACGATGTAGACTGGGTACGGAGAAGTACAAATTTGGCCTTCATGTTGGGTCCACATCACAGACCCGACATGGACCAGTACATATTTTTCCTTAATTTTCTTGTGTCGGCCAAGGGAATTGGGGTCATATCCCTATGACCACTTATGCATTAAAACATCTATACTTAGCCATTTTTCCAACTATATATCACTCAAAACCCTCAAAAACATCTCTCCAAGACTTAACCAAATATCTCATTAAAATTTCAAGATTTCAAGCCTAACTGTGGAACTCAAGGATTCTCTTCAAGCTCCCAGTTATCTTCAAGCTCATCTCAGGAAAACCCAAGTTTGAGGTATGTGGGTTTCATCTATTGGGTCCTTTTCACCTATAGAGCCCAATCTTCTTAAAATTGCTTATTTTCAAGTTATATCTTCTATGGGTATCTCTTATAATGTATTTTGATTAAAAATTATGTTGGGGTTTTATGAAATATTGATTGATTATGCATGTCTATCTAATTCAAGCTTATACTATGAATTTGTTTGTTCTATTGAAACAAGGCAAATTTAGAGCTATGAAACTATGATCTATTATAAGATTTGATGAATGATTTCAAGGTATCCTATATGAGGGTTTTACTATGTATTTGTGGGTGATTTACATAATTATTTCACTCTTGAATTGCATTTTTTTGAACTAGAATTATAAAGCCACCATGTGTTTGATAAAATGTCTTGACATGGATTCTCAAGTTATTGGTGATCTATTACATGGTTTACAAGTCATGGAACTTTAGGTTGATTAAGGACTTGAAAGTATGCATTGAATTCATGAAAAGTATCTAGGGTGTTGCAAGTAGAGAACACCTTGTTTTGGGGTAACATGCCCAGTCTCCTTGTTGAGGGGGTGACATGCCTCAATCACCTTGTTGGGGGGTAACATGCCCAACACCATGTTGAGAGGTGGATACCTCGACCACATTATAGGAGGGTGACATGCCCAATCACCATGTTGAGGGGTTGATAACTCGACCACCTTCTTGGGAGGGACATGCTCGATCACTATGTTAAGGGGTGGATACCTCAATCACCTTATTGGGGGGTGGGGTGACATGCCCAATCACCTTGTTGAGGGGTGGATACCTCAATCACCTTACAAGAGAGTGACATGCCTTGGATTCCAAGTAGTAGTTCACTTGGTCTATGTTGTTTATGGTCTCTTCCCACACATGTAATATATATTTTGCAAGTTGTATGATTTACAAGGATGTTTTACTTCAAGCATTGATCATGCATGCCATATTGATATCACACTTATCCATTGCTTATGATTATCCATTTTGACTATGTTGGCTTATCTCTTGTTGCATTTCATCCAATATACTTAGTACATTCAAACGTACTAAAACATACACTATGCCTACATGATGTTACCATGTAGGAGTTGGAGCACCTCTTGATCATCCTCCACATGACTTGCTCGGTACTTCCGAAGATAAGCTTTGGTGAGTCCTCAAGTTCAAGGACACTACTCTATGCTACTATTACACTTAATTACTATGAGGGTGAGCCGGGAAAGTGTATTGGCCCACGATCCACTTCATGTTAGAGGTGTTCTTGGATAATAAATGTACTTATGCTATGAGATTCACTCTCTAATGTTTTATGATTATCGAAGACTTCCATTATCCCCATTTCCATTATTTATATCTATTCCTGTTGTTATATTTCTTCCACGACCAAGGATGTGTAATTGATATGCTAAGAAGCTTGTTTGGGGCTCTTTTTGATTCCCCATTCGGGTTTTCACGTCTAAGCCCTAAGCCTGCGTCGTGGCAAACTTTGTATCAAAGCACTAGGTTGTTAATGGTCCTCAAAATCCAGCACACTACGTCCATTATAGTTTTGTTCATATTTGTGAAGTGCGCCAAAACTATGAATGGGAGGCTATGAGGTGTTTTAATAAACCTTTCACTTCTTTATGGTCTATATCATGCTTTAGATGTGAGCGTAAGGCTTTTCCCTAAACAAATTTTCTTTGTTCTTCTAGATCTATATGATTCCAACTGGGAAACTAAGGAGAGCCCATACTCTCGAGGAGCAACCGAATTGTCCCGCTCCTCAAGGAGGAGGGGTAGCCCAAGATGAGTTCCGAGATGTTAGTACAATGTTGGATAATCCTGTGACCAACCAAATTCACCAAGGGGTCCAAGCCCCTCATGCTCCCACTCCAGCTTTTAGGATGAAGAATTTAACTAGAGTGAACACACCGGAGTTCCATGGATCAAAGATGAATGAGGATCCCTAAGAGTTCACCGATGAGGTATACAAGGTGTTATACATCATGGGGGTCAATATAGAGGAAAAGGTAGAGTTGAAAGGCCTACCAAAATGAAGAGGTGTCTCAAATTTGATTCACATAATGAAATTAAGGGAGGAGAGACAATGATGTTATTCCTTGGGAGGAGTCCAAAACTACATTCTTTAATCGGTTCTTCCCTATTTTGCTTAGGGAGGTAAAATGATGGAGTTTATCAACCTCAAGCAAGATTCCATGAGTTTGAGAGAGTATGCCCTCAAGTTCAACTAACACTCCAAGTATGCCCCATAATTGGTTGCTGAGCCAAGATCAAGGATGAATAAATTCGTGTCAGGTGTGTCCAACTTGGTAAACAAGGAGTGTCGTACCTCCATGTTAATAGTTGATGTGGATTTTTCCAGCCTCATGATATATGCCGAACAACTAGAGGGGGGAAATCTTAGAAAAAAAAGAAATGGTGAGTCTAAGAGGGCACATTTTGATGGTGTATTCAAAGGTTCCAAGGGCAGCGGTTTCCTAAAGGCCACAAGTTCCAAGGCTAAGGGCCTTCCAATGCTCCTAATAGTAGGTTTTCTAATGTCAATTTGAGATTCCAAGGTGGTGGTTGTAGGGTGCCTAACCCTATGTTCCAAGGATGTGGTAGGTACCATAATGCCCTATGTTTGAAAAACTCTAATGCTTGATATGGTTGTGGTGAAGTGGGTCAAAAGGTGATTGATAAGGGCCATAAGGGAGGGTTGCGTGAGGGTAAAGCAAAAAATTAAGGGGTTGAGTCAGGAATATAGAGAAAAAGGAGAAAAACTATGTGTTGGGTGCAAGAAAATTAAAGATGCCTTAATTGAGAGCTAAAAAGTAAATGAAGTATGAAAATTAGTCAAAAAGCTAAAAAATGATAAGAAAGCAACTAGAAAAGCTTTAAATAGTAAAGAGGGAGAATAAGGTGAAATGAACAAAGTTGGTGGGGCAAAAGTGTTTAAAAATGTAGTTTCAAGGAGTGCATTAAATACCACACCAAAGCCCAACGAGCCTACATTACAAGACAAGAAATTCCTAAAGTGATCTGAGCCTAATTAGTTGACGGTCTGAGTCATGAGTATTGGGGAAAGCCTATGGTATTAGTTATCATACATGAATATCGTTTATGAGAATAATTTTTGTATAGTCCCATGGTCAAATTTGAAAACATCGTTGAGTATCAAATATGAGACTTCTTTCTGTGAGGGTACTTGCATTACATTGTTGGCATTTTACTTGTTCAGTGATTGTGTACTATCGATAACCCCTTACTTGTCATAGTTGTGTTGTCACATGTACCAGTTTGCATTAGTTTGCTAATAGCTATCTAATCCTATTTTGGAAACTTGTTATGGGTATCTAAGTCTGAGATATATATGAAGTATGCTGTTGAGTTGAGGTATGTGTGTTGCGGTATTGTCTATACAGATTGAGTCTATCGCGTAAGGAAAAGAAATAATTTTAAGTTGAAGGTGTTTACGTGCTGCAAAAATACAACAGTTTTGATACATAAAAAATAGTATTTTGTGTGTTCTTAATGCAATATTTATGGCTTTGATGTGTTTTTGTGTTTAGATTTGCAGGATTATAGGTTGGCCATGATTTGGAAAAAAATGTAGAAGTTTCTAGTTTTTATTGTTGTACGAGATAGTATACGAGTTGTAGATAGGTCTTGTGAGGATTTCCAATTAGGGGCTATTTTCTGAAGTTGAGGTCTACAAATATGCAGGTGAGTAGTAGAGCAATTTACGAGTCATAGAATACCTTTCATGCCCTAAGGATCAGAGAAGTACACTTGCAGGAAAGTTATCAGACGAACCCCTTTTACTGGTTGTAACCCACTTTATGAGTCATGAAGGGGTGTCACAGAAATGATGTCCAAAATTTCAGGAGCTGATTATGAACATCAACTATGAGACTAGAAGACAATACAAGTTGTAAAGTACCTTTCGTATGGCATGCCGACCAATTTTCCTAATTTTTTAGGTCTTGTTTTTAATTATTATAAATAGGTTTTTTAGGTTATTTTTCAGAAGTTCTCATCAGTTTCACGTCAGTTTGTGTAGTTTAGGTTAAGTGCTCAGAGAACTCAATATTCTTCGAGAGAATATTGTGAGAGAATCTTTGAGAATACTTGTGCTTTAATTCAATCTTCAAGATTGTGATTTTCATTGGCTTTGGATTTGCTTGATCTTAATTCAATTGTGTAAATGTTTAATTATGTGTTCCCAATTTATAATTTGTTCATCTACACATAGTATGAGTAGCTAAATTCACAACTTTGGTTGTGGGCAACATGAAGAACTAAAAAAGTAAAACCGGATAATTCACAATTCATGGAAGGTGTATATGCATGTATTACTTAACTCTCTTTGTTTTGCATGTTCTTTTGATAGTGTCCAACCATAGAACTCATGTAGTGTTATTGAATGGACCATGGTAGTAATAAATAGGAAAACAGATTAATTTAAAGGATTCGATTAATGTGTTCTCATCTAATAAACTAAACTAGGCAAAAAGGAGGTTGTACTGGACTAATAGTTAATGGTTAGTAATGCACACTTTGGAGATGGGCCATGTTACATAGTGAAATTCGCCTCTCACCTTTGACCGAAGGGCTTGGTGAACTTAAATTACCAAAATTGATGTTATACACAAGACAAAAACTAGTTTATCCAGTGACACTGAGTTGGGGAATCATGGGGAATGTAATACCCCAGTTGCTCTTTATTATTGATTTTTCTCTTGTGATTATTCGTTTAGTTTATTTTCTTATTGATTATTACAAATTCCTCATTTCAAAGTCGACGTGTCTGCATCGCCACCACCTGCTTTCTCAACCATTACTACTCCATCCTCAAAGCTTGCCAACTCCTTCCCATGGTCATCAATCATAGACTCGAGCCTATCCATACTCAACTTATGAGCATCCATAAGCTCATGCTATTTTGGTTCATCCTTGACATATGGCCTCAATGCATTGGCTATGGCTGCCTCAACTAATTTAGGCACAAATGACTCAACCCTAGTGGCCCGAAGATCAGTTAATTTGGCCAGTCGGCTAAATGCCAGAATAGTTGCTTTAGTGAATTGAGGTTGCTCATCTATGGTCTCTGTCCCTGTGGATTAAGTAAGAGAAGAAGAGGAGTGTAAAATATGAGAGGAAGAAGGTATACCTCCCTCGATGCCAACCGCTATAGCGCCGGACTCAAGGGCCTTAACATTAACAACTTGCATTTTTCCAGTCAGTTTCTTCCTAGCACTATCCTCTTTATCTCTTAAATACTCAGCATCAATCCTCTGGATATCAATGGATGACAATAGAGTTAACCCTATGTCAATCTTTTTGTTCCTTGGGACTTTGGCCCTTTTGCGCAATGCAGTGATTAGATTGGGAATGGGCAGTGAGCTCTGGACTTTCTTTGCCCTCGTGAGGATTTCAGGAGCGATGATAGCACCAACATTCAATCTCCAGCAATATATGATGCTCCAAACCAATTCCGCCTTAGCCAGTCCCAACACAGATTCATTTTATGACGGCATCAAATTACTGCTGATAAACCAAAACTAGAATCTTGCTTGAATAGTCATCTCTTTCTTCTCAATAATGGATCCCTCTCTAACAATGAAAGAGCTGGAATACCAATCATTAGAGTGAACAAAGTCTTCATATCATCGAATGTTTGAACCTTCATCATCTGTCCAATGTCATTATTATCCCTGTGTACACATCCCAGTATATCATTGATCTCAGTTTGATTGCATGGGATTGGCATACCCTGTACTTCCACAACATTAAGGGGTTTAAGCAAAGACTTTACACTTCTTTTGTTCTTTGAAATGGCCTTTTTATAGGCCTCATAGAATTCACAAACTAAGGTAGACAGTATGGATCCTAAGGTTTGGTAAACACCTGGAAGTTGTGAAACATAAGAGTTTCCAAAACCTCTACATATCTATCAATTACCCCATCAGTGGACAATTGTTTCTCCTTCAGGATTATTCGTTTTCCCTCTGCCATGAGTCTGTTGAAGTGTCATGGGGTTATTATTTCCTTTATCTTTCGGGATGTCTAGAGTAAGGGATCATGAATGGATTTTGACCTGGCCTCACTATGATGCCTTTCTTGACTAGTCTTTGAAGTAAGTCTTTTAGAAGGTCTGTATCTCTTCTCCTCCTCCTCTAAGCTAGTCCATATTACATTGAGTGGTTCATTTTCATCATTAGTGGTCTCTCATTGCTCAGCTAATTTTATTTTCCCTTTCCTTGCACCAATCGTTTAGGGTTCTAAGATATTCTTTCTACTCTATTGGGAGCTATGACAACCCCCCTAGTTGTACGAGATATACCTCGAGTGGCATGCTCCTTGGTTTAACCCATTCTTGAACCATAATGAATATCTTATGAGAGGTAGTGATAAAACAATCAATTGCAAGAATTGATCATATGAAAGCATTCAAGGTAGACAGGTCAATTAGACAGCAGATCATACTCAGTGATTTTCCAAACTAATTTTGCGATAAAAAAGACCATCGCCTTTTTCATAGTTTCACACCTGAATGCTTTCCTTTGCATCTTTTATAAGGCTTTCTCTTGTTCAATATTAGGCAATGACTCTTTTCTCTGCTGATCTAATTCGTTGATGCATCAAAATATCAATTATATTGCCTTCCTGTCAGTGTTTTGGGGCTTTAGATGCTACAACTTTAGGCAATCTCTTGTGCAATTCAACGGATCATCGAGTATGCTTTGCGACATCAAATCTAACCACTATTTTAACTTGACTTGGAACCTTGTTGTTGCAACGATAAGTGATTTCTCAGAGTATTCGACAGATCATCAAGTATGTTGGCAACATATCTTTTCTACACCTTTTTGAACTTTTGCTCACTTTCCAAGATTTCTCCAAGTATTGTCCATTTATGCACTTTTAACCACATTTCCTGTCATAACACACGCATATTTGTTAGAAGTTGGAATTAATAGCATACTAGGGGCAATGTTTCCTTGCAATGTATCCTCAAATTGATTCTGAAATATGCACTCATCAGAGCACTAGGTTTATAAATGATCCTCAGAGTCCAATATAACTCATCGATTAGAATCCTAATCTTGGGTGTGAAGGGAACCATGCCTACGAGTAGGAGGCTCTGACGATGTTTCATGAATTGTCTCTCTTCTTCATTTCTTATGTTGTGCTATGAACTGTGTATTAAGACTTCCTAACTTTGACAATGTCCTTGATACCTCACAAAAGATACCTCCAAGAAGATCCATTCTACCAATGCAAGCCCCGATTAGTGAGGACCAGGTCCCTCAAGAGCCTCTTGGAAGTCGATTACTCAAGATGTATCTTGGTCTATCATTGTCATGTTTGCCCAGGTGGTGACCAATCAGGCTAGGTAGGCCAATGCTCCTCCTCATACTGCCACTTTGGCTGCTAAAGTGAGAGATTTCACTGAAATGAATCCTCCAGAATTTTATGGGTCAAAAGTATGTGAGGATGCCCAAGACTTCATTGATGAACTCTCTAAAGTGCTGACTGTTATGGGGGTGACTTAAAAAGAGAAAGTTGAACTAGCTAGCTATCAAGTGAAGGATGTGGCTCAAGTGTAGTACAACCAATGATTGATGGAGAGCGTTGATGATGATGGGTTTGATTGGAAAGCGTTTAAGTTTGCCTTTCTAGACTATTTCTTTCCTCTTGTACTTAGGGAGGCGAAAATGAAAAACATTATCAACCTTAAGCAGGGTGGTATAAATGCGAGGGAGTATTCCCTCAAATTCACAAAACTCTTAAATTATGCTCCCATTTTAGTGGTTGATCCCCATGCAAAAATACACAAGATTATTTTTGGGATATTTAATTTGGTTGTGAAAGAATGTCATACGACTATGCTCATTTGGGGAAGGGACATATCCAGGCTTATGACTTAAGCTGAATAGATTGAAGAGGAAAAGCTCAAGGATTAGAGGGTGAAAGATTCTAAGAGATCCAGCCATGATGGCATGTTATACAATTCCACAAGTGGTGGTGGATATGGTCGCTTCAAAAAGGCTAAGTTTCAAATGTTAGGACTACCAACAATAGAGTACCTCCTCCTAAGGTACCTATTAGAGGTGGACCAGTTCATCTGAATGTGATAGGTTTGGATAGAGCCACCATAGAAGGTGCTCGTCAGGTTCGGGTGCTTACTTTGGGTGTAGTGAAACAGGCCACAATCAGGTTGATTGCCCAAATGCACCAAAGAAAGGCCAAGTAGCTATAGTTAATCAAGGAGCAGCATGGTGGACCACCTAGAAATAATAGGTTCTATGCATTGCATGCCCGAGAGGAAGTAGTTGAGACTCCAGATGTAGCGACTAGTATGTTAATTGTTTTTTATTTTTATGCTTATGCTTTACTTGAACAAAGTGCAAATTTATCTTTTGTGGCTCATCCTTTAGTTGTTAAGTTGGTATTGAGTCCTTAAATTTTAAGGAAGCCCTTTTTAGTTGATACTCCAATGGGTATGTCTATTGTTGCCAAAATAGCCTATCAGGGTTGTCTTGTCTCTACCTTGCTTAATGTCCTTCCTGTGATCTTGTGGAATTTGAGATGTTTGACTTTGATATTATTCTCGGTATGGATTGGTTGCATACTTCACATGACTTTATAGATTATAGAACCCAGAAAGTCAAATTTCAATTTCCAAATAAACCTGTTATTATGTGGAAGACCAGCGATTCTACTATTAAGGGTCAATTTATCTCCTATCTCAAAGCCCAAAAAATTGATTTCTAAAGGGTGCATCTATCATGTTGTGAGGGTTAGAGATGTAGAGTCTGAGTCACCTACTCTTGAGATAGTTCTGGTGGTTAATGAGTTTTTTTATGTTTACTCTAAATATTTGCCTGACATTCCTCTCGAAAGAGAATAGACTTTGGCATAGCTCTCTTTCCAAATACTCAAGCTATTTCCATTCTCCTTATCATATGGCAGAACCAACAACAACAACATATCCTATGGAATCCCACAAGTGGGATCTTGGGAGAGTAGAATATACACAGACCTTCCACTACCACATAGAAGTAGAGAGGTTGTTTCCTGGAAACCCTCGTCTCAAAACCCCATAAGCAGAATAAACTAGATATGACAAAAATGAAGGAAAAGGGAACAAAAAAGCAACTAATAATTAAAAGTACATGATTGTATACAAATAAGATAAAAATAACACCTGTACAAAAGATACTGACAACACGTTATAAAAACACAACTACTCCTGTTATCGTACTATAACTCAAGACTAGATGTCATGCCCTGAACCTAGGGCCTAGACGTGATCGGCGAATGGGGAATCCGAAGGAACCCCAACAAGCCTCATAGCATCTCATTACACATCATTAGCATGGAAACAATTAGAATGACAATAAATGACAAATATAAACAAGGGAAATTGGGGCTATAGTAGCGAGAGAGAAAGAGGAATTAATATGTAAATATGATTAAAGTGTCAAGCTCAAGCATAATATACAACGTGTCCACCAACTACCTCTAAATATAGATACTTAGTGGGGCCAAGACAAGCAACTGGGCTCACCCTCATAGTCAAAGCAGCAATGAAGGACAGGGTATCAATACAAAGCATAAGAAATATATATTAACATCCCCGGAATGGAGGACTCACCAACTAACTTGAGAGACAATCGTACGAGAAACGTGGAGAAATATGACCAAATGGAGATCTAGTTCCTACATGATGACATCATGTAGGTATAGAGTATACATTAGGACGTTTGAATATACTAAGTATGTAGGATGCAATGAAATAAGAGATAAGCATCATAGGCAAAAAAAAATAGTCATAAGCCATGAATAACGTACTAACAATATGACATGTATGAGTGATACTTGAAGTAAAACCATACTTATATAGAACATAACATGAGTGTAAAAAGTGACCATTATAGTGAAATCCAAGCCCTACCACTTTTTTGGAGAGACGCATGAGGTACAAACCCTTTCATGAGGTTGATGAAGTACAAACCCCCCAACAATATTGATGGACTACAAACCCCCCAACAAGGTTGATGGGTACAAACCCCCAACAAGGTTGATGGCTACAAACCGCCAACAAGGTTGCACCAGCCTGCCACTTCCCGAGCAAGGTGATAGAAGTACGAACCCCTAAATATGGTTACCCGGGCCTACAACCTCCCGAATGAGGCTTGGTCATCCCCAAAACTAGTAAGATAATATTATATATACACACTCCTTTCATCATCTTGTACCTATATTCCTTTCATCATCATATAAATACATTTATTTCATCATCATAAAGTCATTCATCTCTTAAGACATGCATTAGACCTTCAATTCCTGAAGAAATTATAACCGGACATTTTATCAAACACTTGGCATGTGTGTAGTGCTAGTGTAAAATTGAAATCATGTTATAAAATCCAATGCAAAATTATCAACAGATATTTGGTAAAACCCTCAAGCAACATACATCAAAACCATTCATCAAATCTCACAAGAGATCTTTGATTCATATCACAAAACATAGTAAAGAAGTCATAATTTCATAAACCCTAACATAGTGTGCAGTGAATTTCATAATAAATTTGACCCATGAGTAAATTAACTTTAAATCATGTATAATAGAGGGTGGGCCATTGATAAAGAATTGATGGAAAACCACAATGCTAGCAATCGAATCAAAGAGTTCTCCAATAAGGGCATCATGAGATGTAGCGGTATCTCTCCTAAGTCCATGGTCTCGATTGTGGGTGGGAAAATGAATGCTCAACACTTATATAATATCCAGAGTGGCTCCTTACATCCCTCATTTTAGAGGGAACCTCAGAACTTTGGGTGTCATGGATGAACGGAACCCATGAAAGAATCCTACATATCTTAGCTTTTGGAGAATCCTTAAGAAGATTAGAGATGCAGAATTGAAGCTTAAGAGGAAATCCTTAGATTCGGATGAGTTTTGAGACTTGAATTTAGGAGATGAAATATTGTCAAGTGTGTGGGAGAGTATTTGGGAATGTCTTGGATGATATGAGGGTGAAATAAGGCTAAGTATAGGTATTTTCATGCATGGGAAGGCTTAGGCCCAAGACTTGAAAATCTTGGACCAAACTAGATAACAAAATACGCTGGGGTGCGTTGTGCCCCAAACACAGATTAACATTGTTTTTGGTCAAACTTTAAAATTTTGAAATTCGCTATGGTTGCTATAAAAAATATGGTTAGACCCATCCCCCAATCAATCTGACCTCCTAAACATGAATATGTAGTCGGATTTTGATATTGCGCATGGATTTTGAGATACATTGAAATTACAATTTCGGGCACTTTCGAGACACATTTTCAGTCACTTTTTGGGGTCATTACAGTATATGCCACTTGGGAACATTCATCCTCGAATTTACAACGAAATGTATCTAAGAGATACAAACATGACAATTTTAGCACATACAAAGATGCAGTAATGCACTTAGGCATCATTTGAAAAATCTCATCATAAGTGTAAAATCATCATGAACTTGTCAATTTGAACATGAATGTATGCATATGCCATAGGCTGAACTTAGACTCGAAATTACATAGGGGAATTAGATTGATACCTTAAGCTTGATTTGATTGGAAAAGATAAGGATATCTCTTTTGCATGTCCGCTTCGGCCTCCCATGTAGCACTTTCAACTTGTTGATTCCTCCAAATGACCTTAACGGAAGTCACATCCTTGTTCCTTAATCTCTTAACTTTCCTATCAAAAATCTGAAATAGAACCTCTTCATAAGTCAAGTTTTCGTCAACTACTTCCACGACATCAAGAGGCACAATAGAATTGTGGATGCCCACACACTTCCGCAATATAGACACATGAAAGACCAGATGCACCAATTCCATTTCTCTAGGAAAATCCAACTCATATGCCACCTTACCGATCCTCCTCATTACCCAACAAGGGCCCACATATCTAGTGCTCCACTTTATCTTCTTTCCAAAATGGACCACACCCTTCATGGGTAACAACTCCAAATACACCCAATCACCAACTTTGAATTCAAGATCCTTTCTCCTCACATCGGCATAGGACTTTTGGCGACTTTGAGCCATCTTCAACCTTTCTATAATCATCATAACTTTCTCAAGAGAAAATACAACCAGATCTAGTACCAACAAGGCTACCTCCCAAACCTCAAACCACCCAACTGGTGATCTACAACGTCTATCATAGAGAGCCTCAAAAGGAGCCATACCAATGCTAGAATGATAGCTATTGTTTTGGGCAAACTCAGTCAATAGAAGATGATAATCCCAATAATAAAGTCCATATTAGTCTCTTCCCACATCCAAGTAGTAACGTCTATGTCTTGGGTTAGGCCACTGTCACTCCCCAAGTCCTGTTAGGGAAGACTGGCACCCATTGCCGATAAGGCCCGGGAGAACCAACCTATAGCTATGCGCTTACTATATGTATTATGAGGGGTTCCACCTTTAGCATCCCTTAAAGTAGATAAACAGTGATTATAAGCCAAAAGGAAATGCATATGACTAGGCCGTTGGGGCCACGGTGTCTAAAGTACGAGACAAGACTTCACTTTTACGTTACAAAGTCTACAAAGCCTCTAAATAAAGAAGAACATCTGATAAGGGTCGGGACAGTCCCCACCTCAACTAACTATATAATATAAACATAAGCTCTAGACATATACAAAGCCTCGAAGCAACCTGGAGCTTGATGACAACAACTGAATATTCTGTACTCTTACTAGGGAGATCTACTAGCACCTGTACCTGCAGCATGAAATGCAGGTCCCTTGCAAGGGACGTCAGTACGAGATAATTACTGAGTATGTAAGGCAGGATATACTGTACGTAATGTAATAACTCAAATGAACCCATACACTGGTGTAAGTTTGGGGACCACCTTTAGTTATACTGTGGAATCATGTTCTTTACATCCCTTATATTACTTTCCTTTACTGTATCATCTGTACTGTAAAATCTGTGCATATCTGTAAGCATATCACCAATTGTTCAGTGGTGAAATTATATCGGGTTCGTCCCTGACTAGGTTATACTCAACCCTTATGGCTACCCCGCCCCCCTGATAGGATCGTCCTTTGGATAGGTTATACTCAACCCCTCGGGGCTACCACCTACCAGAAATGTATACTTTATCTTTCCATTACCTTTGAGATGGTTCTTTTGGTGGCCATAATATTGGAGCTGTAATATGGTATATGTATCATGTGACATGTAGATATTCATACAAGATAATATGACAAATAAAAGAGTACTTTGGATAAACAATGAAATGCATATGAAATGGTACAACTTGTGAATTTTATTTGGCAATAAGAAACCATGTATCTTGGTATTCATGTATGTAACGAGATTTGACTGTGACTATGTATAGAATCATATGAACATGTCAAAGAATGTAGAAACAGTTAATAGTTATATCGGATTTGGTAAGTGCCTTTATGTGCTAAGGAAGGGTCTATGTTTCATGCCAAATGATACAAAATCAAATAACCTTACATACCTCGTCGTTGGACTTCTTTACTATTTCAAAAAAACCTTCCCTTCCTTCAAACAGTTATCTACAACATAATAGGTGATAAAACTAGTCTTAACAGCCAATATACACACCTTGGAAGCCCATTTGCATAACAAAACAACACAAGGGCAGCAAGCGACAATTATAAACCCTAGTATGTTCCTTCGACCCTTCCGCTCCTTAATCGAATTTTCTCATATACATTAGCATGTACACATCATGTACAACCTATTTTAAGTCCATAACATCCTTACAACAGCCCACAAAGCATAACACATCACAATTCCACGCAATCTAAAAATGGATAGCATAACGCTACCTTCTTTCTCTACCTTTCGACATTGACAACTCCAAACTTATTCCAAATTTAACCAAACTGTTCCAGCAACATTTACACATATAAACAGATAATGCATAAGATAACTCGGTAAAATGTGCTTGTTAAATGATACCAAAATCAGGGAAGCAACCTTAGGGTGATATTTATAAATCAACCCATGTTAATAACACCAAGTTATCTTCGTAATATAACTTAAAAACCATAGGGAAATCACCAAAAAAAAAGAAAAAGGTGCAGCAACTTTCTACACAGAATCTGTCTAACAAAATTTCAGCAGCGTAGCTAGTATCTATTTCGTGTTTTCATGATAAAACAATATTAAACACACAACTATAAGTACTTACCTTTGTATTCAAGGTTTAGAGGCTCCTTAAGAACCCTAAAGGAGTTGTTTGTCTGCTTCACAAAGTTGAGAAAAGTTGAGAGGAACTTTAGAGAGAAAATATGTTTTTTTTTCTTATGTTCAAGTTGAGAATGACTTTTGGAGCAGCTATGGAGCTCTTTATAAAGAGCAATGATGCCGACTCCCGGTTGAATTCTTGACCAACATATACCACATATAATCAAGTAGCTTACCCACCATCTTGACCCTTAAAGTTGTGCCTTTTTGGAGCACCAACTTGATGGACTTGGGCAGCCAAATTTTCAGCTTTCACTTACTTAGGTTTGGGCCCAATTTGCTAAGTGTTTTGTATTGTCTTTGGACCCTTTTTAATTCCTCTCTTGGGATGAAAATATAGTCCATTCATTATGCTAAAACATGGGCCAAAGTTACACCGCTAACACGGACTTAAATCATAATACAACTTGGATAATTTCGACGTCGAGCCTCATCTCCCTTTAGTTCGCGATTTTGAGCTAAGCAAGTAGCTGATTCACCTGCTAGCTTCCAATTCCTAGAAGCACCTCAATTATTTTACTTCATTGAAGGCCATAATTTCCTTAATTCACCACAAAACATGTATACCCTCGATCCCCTTAAGCGTTAGACACAAATGCAACCTATTAACACAAGATTCAAGCACTTTTAAAATTTAGCATCAATTGGTCCAAATCATGTCATGTTTCATTTAAATTGTGCCAATATTGTAAGGTGTGGGGTGTTACATCCTCCCCCCCTTAGGAAAATTCATCCTTGAATGTTAGCACAATTGGATAACGTAACCAAGCCTAAAATGGACCTATGTAACGTGGGCTCAGTTTTCCTTTCTTACCAAATCTCATAACCCCTTTCATTGGAGACACCTTTAAG
>JAABOM020021881.1:0-18325 GCA_011800125.2 Solanum clarkiae
AACTGAATTGAGGGGTTGGTACCTCATTAATCGAATTGAGGGGTTAATACCCCATTAACCAAATTGAGGGGTTGGTATTTCATTAACCAAAGTAAGGGGTTGGTACTTCATTAACTGAATTGAGGGGTTGGTACATCATTAACCAAATTGAGGGGTTGGTAGCTCATTAACCAAATTGACGGGTTGGTACTTCAATTACCTAGATAGGGGTGGTACATTCGATAACCAAGTTGAGGGGTTTGTACCTCAAGCACCTAGTATAGGAGGTAACAAACCCATTAGCCAAATGATGGTTTCTTCTATGCATACAATATGTTCTATATAAGCATGTTTTACTTCAAGTATCATTCATGCGTGTCATATTGTTAGTATGCTATTCATTGCTTATGATTATGCATTTTGCCTATGATGCATATCCCTTGTTGCATCACATCCTACATACTTAGTACATTCAAATGTACTAATGCATATTCTATGCCTACATAATGTTACTATGTAGGAACTGGAGCTCCATTTGGTCATCACCCTCCTCCATGTGGCTAGTACAAATTCTCTCAAGCTAGTTGGTGAGTCCTCCATTTCAGGGACAATGTCTATGTTCGTACATTATTTATTACGACTCCCTTTCTTTATTGTATACTTTGACTATAAGGGTGAGCCAGTTGCTTGTCTTGGCCCACGCTAAGTTCTATGTTTAGAAGTGTTGTTAGATACGTTATGTATTTTGCTTGAGCTTTGACTCATTTATATCATTCAAGTGTTTAACTCTTTCCTTTATTCCCAATTTCCTTGTTTATGTTTCTTATGTTGTTCTATTTTGCTTCCACGACCAAGAATGTGCGTATGAAATGCTAAGAGGCTTGTTTGGGATTCCTTCTAGTTCTCCATTCACCGTGTCAAGTCTAGACCCTATTTTGGGTCGTGAAAACTTGGTATCAGAGTCCTAGATTGTTAGGTCATCGACATCCAACATACCACGTCGATTAGAGTCTTGTTCATGGTTGTGTTGTGCACCACAACTATGAGCAAGAGGCTATGAGACGTTTTAGGAAATGTTTCCCTTCTTCATGGTCAATGTCGTGCTATAGGGAGGCCAAGTTGGTGGAGTTCATGAATTTGAAGCAAGGTTCTATGAGTGTGAAGGAGTATGCCCTCAAGTTTAATCAACTCTAAAAATATGCCTCTAATTAGCGGCCGATCCAAGGTCTAGGATGAATAAGTTTGTAATAAGTGTATTTGACTTGGTGAGTGAGGAATAACAGTCCACTATGTTGATTAGAGACATGGATTTTTCCCTCTTAATGACTTATGTCGAACAAATAGAGGAGGAAAAGATAAGGAAGAGAAGGGTAAAGAGGCCAAGAGAGCCCGTTTTGAAGGAAAGTTCCAAAGTCTCAAAGATAGAGATGATGCTATGTGCCCAACATGTGGTAAACTTCATAGAATCCCATGTTTGAGGGACACCAATACTTGTTTCCATTATGGTGAAGAGGGACATAAGAAGAAGGATTTCCTCGTAAGCAAGGCAAAGGTGAAGATGATCGTCCTCAAGTTGGTGCCCCAAGACACAATTGATTCTATGCTCTTCAAAGAAGGCAAGGAGGGGAGAGGTGCCCGATGATACTACCAGTAAGTTAGATGTTTTTCTTGATCTTATTGTGCATACTTTGATGGTTCCGGCAGTCGCTATTTCTTTCATTATTTCTTTGTTGCTAGTAAGATTTGGTTAAGTGGGTCTATTGGTGCTCGAAAGGCTTATAAGGGTTACTCCATGTTCTTATTGCATAAAGTCTTGTCTTATGATCTTGGTTGAATCTGGTTTGATGGGATGGAGGTCTTGGGGAAGTTTGACTACTTGCATAGAATGCTTCCAATGAGTGTAGAACCCGTAAGGTTGTAATATGATGGTTAAGGATGGTTGATCTAATTGGTCAACCACAATGGGTTAGTCACTTCTCTAAGATTGATCTTTGATTTGGGTTTTATCCTCAAGTGAGGATGAGGGTAGGTGATATCCCTAAGTGTCTTTTTGGATTAGGAGTAAGCATTATGGGTATTGGTAGAGTTGGTTGGTTATCTTATGAACTAGCTATGTTTATGAGTTTCATGAATAGGCCCTTAAAATCCTACCTTGATGTGTTTGAGGAGGCCTCTAGTGGTGGACATTGATTTATTTAGAGTTGTGAATCCTTTTGGGGGTAGTGTTGCAAGTCTTGGGAGATGAAAGGTTGTTTGCTAAATATGATAGGCGTGAGTTGAGGATAATAATAAGATGGTTAGAACTCTTTAAGGATTATGATATAAGTGTGCATTATTTCCCCCGGTGAGACTAATGTTTTGGTCGATGCTCCAAGTAGGGTGTCTATGGGTAGCCTAGCATATGTTGATGATAGTGGCAAGAGGTGACAACTTAGGTTGGAAAAGGTTAACTATGGTAGTGTAGCATTCTTGATGATTCTAAATCTTCTTTGGTTGAAGGGGTCTAGTTTAAGCAATGACTTGATTCCGCCTTATTAAAGTTGGAGATTTTGGGTAAAAGATGGTAGAGTGGAGGTTGTCTCCCAAGGGGGAGATGGTGGTTTATGGTACCAAGTGGATTATGTATGTTTAAGGTTGACGATTAGGTTAAAGTTTATAGGTCCTTATAGGGTTTGGAGGGGAAATTGGTAAGGTTGCATAAGGATTGGAATTACCTAGGGATATGTATATGGTTTGCCCGGTTCTTCATGCTTCTAGGTTGAGGGGATATGTTGGTGACTCTAGTGCTACAGAACTTTTTGAGGTTGTGGGTGTTGTGGAGGATACGTTGTCTTAGGAGAGGGTCCTAGTAGAGATATTGGATGAAAGGACGGAAGAGTTGATTAATAAGAACATGGTGTTCGTCAAGGCCCTTTGGAGGATTTGTCAAGTCAAAAGTGTCTCTCGGGGAGCCAGAGTGGCCATGGAGAAGTGATATCCATACCTCTTTCATCCTATTCAATCTTATGATAACACATCAAGTTCATTTTTATGATTCCAAGTCTTATGTTTTAGCCCTAATGTCATTTGCATGCATTCATGTTTATGTGGAAAAGTTTATGATGATTTTAACACTTATGTTAACATTTTAAAATTGGTGTTTAAATGTGTCTATGCATTCATGTTGGGGGCTGATTTCTTCATAATTACCCTTCTCATGTATGTTTTTTTGACATTCATGATGAATGTTCCCAAGGGAGAGATATTGAAATGACCCCAAAAAGTGCTCGAAAAAATTTGCCACGAAAGTGCCAGAATCGTAATTTTCATATATCTCGAAATCCATGCATTATTTTAAAAATCTGACTTTGTATTCTTGTGCAGAGGGAAAAATTGAGTGGGGAAGGGGTCTAACCCCGATTTTAGAGCGAATAATTTAAAATTTCGAATTTCAAAGTACCAAATTCCAGTGGCCTCTGTGTGTTGCTAGCGCGACGTGCCAGGGTGTTTTTTTCTGCCAAGTTTTCTATCTCGGTCCAAGACTTTTGGATCTGGGGCTTAAGCCTTCACACACATGAAAATACCTATACTTAGCCATATTTCACCTTCATATCATACAAGACATTTTCCAAAACCCTCTCAAACACTTACACTATTATTTCACTCAAAATCAAGTGTCCAAATCTCTTCTGGATCTTAAGGAATTCATCCAAGCTTCAAATCTCCATTCCATTCTTCATCAAGAAATTCTCCAAAGTCAACGTATATGGGATTTAACCATTGGGTCCTTTCACTCATGGTGCCCCAGATTCCTTTTACATAAATTGCATGATTCTAAGTTGATTTTCTTATGGGTCTTACTTATAATGAATTGGACTACAAACTATATTGGGGTTTTGTAAAAGTGTGACTGTTTTAGCATGTTTTGAGCTACGAATCTTTGATCTATCTTGAGATTTGATGAAGGGTTTTGATGTATATTTCATGATGGTATTACCAAGTTTTGGTGGGTGGTTTTATCTTGAGTTTTCTTGCATGATTTCACTCTTGAATTGTATGGTTTTACACTAGCATTACACACCCATCAAGTGTTTGATAAAATATCCGGATTATGCATCTTGAGTTGTTGAAGGTCTAAAGAATAGTATGTGAGTTGAATGACTTTATGATGATGAAAGTATGGTATTCATGTGTTGATTTCATGGAAAGTATCTATAGTAATGGAATTAACCGAATTGAGGGGTTGGTACCTCATTAATCGAATTGAGGGGTTGTACCTCATTAACTGAATTGAGGTGTTGGTACCTCATTAATTGAATTGAGGGATTGGTACCTTATTAACTGAATTGAGGGGTTTGTACCCCATTAAACAAATTGAGTGTTCTACTTTATTAACCAAATTGAGGGGTTGGTAGCTCATTAACTAAATTGAGGGGTTGGTACATCATTAACCAAATTGAGGGGTTCGTATCTCATTAACCAAATTGAAGGGTTGGTACTTTAATTACTAGATAGGGGAGGTATATTCGATAACCAAGTTGAGGGGTTTGTACCTCAAACACCTAGGATGGGAGGTGACAAACCCATTAGCCAAATGGTGATCTCTTCTACACAAGCAATATGTTCTATATAAGCATATTTTACTTCAAGTATCATTTATACGTGTTATATTGTTAGTATGCTATTCATTTCTTATGATTATGAATTTTTCCTATGATGCCTATCTCTTGTTTTATTGCATCCTACGTACTTAATACATTCAAATGTACTAATACATATTCTATGCCTACATGATTTTACCATGTAGGAATTGGAGCTCCATTAGGTCATCACCCTCCTCCACATGGCTAGTACAAATTCTCTCTGGCTAGTTAGTGAGTCCTCCATTCCGAGAACAATGTCTATGTTCATACGTTATGTATTATGACTTTCTTTCTTTATTGTATACTTTGACTATTTGGGCGAGCCCGATTGCTTATTTTGGCCCCCGTTAAGTTCTATGTTTAGAGGTGTTGTTGGAAAAGTTATGTATTATGCTTGAGCTTTGACTCAATCATGTTATTCAATTGATTAAGTCTTTCGTTTAGTCCTAATTTTCCTTGTTTATGTTTCTTATGTTGTTCTATTTTGCTTCTGCGACTAAGGATGTGTGTATGATATGCTACGAGGCTTGTTTAGGGTTCCTTCGGGTTCCCCATTCACCGTATCACGTCTAGACCCTATTTCGGATTGTGACAATTTCAAGTCTTAAGTTTCATCCCTCATGTGATTTTGCATGCATTCATGTTCTATGGTGGCAAGTTTGTGGTGATATTTGACATTTATGTTGGGATTTATGTAAAAATGATGTTTAAATACATTTGTTGCATTCATGTCGGGATGAAATCTTCATACTTAATTCTCTTATGCCTGTTTCTTTAACATTATGGGATGAATGTTCCCAAGGGGAAGATATTGAAACACCCTACATATGCTTCGGAATGCCCCATAATCGTAATTTTCATGTATCTCAAAATTCGTGCGTGATTTCAAAAATTCGACTTCATATTCTCGATCAGGGGGAAAAATTGAGTGGGAAATGGGTATAATCTGGATTTAAGAAGACCCTAGCAAAAAATAATTTTCGCTAGTTTTTGCAATCCAGTGTTTGTCTGCGCCTTAGTCGCGATGCGCCAGGGGCGTGGATTAGTGTAAATGTTGCACCACGTCTGGTCTGCGTGGAACCAAGGGCGCGGACCATTGTATTATTTTCCTTGGTATTTTATTTCGGCCAAGGGCATTGGAGTCATAGCCCTATGCCCATGTAAATGTGAAATCTCCCATACTTACACATTTTTTCAACTCTATAACTCATAAGACACTCTCTTAAACCTCACTAAGACTCTATCAATTCCCTCATCCAAATCTAAGGATTTCAACTTAATTTTGGGACTGAAGGACTCATTTCAAGCTCTAAGTCTACTTCAAGTTCACCTCAAAGAATTCAAGGTTTAAGATATATGGGTTTTCATCCATGGATCCTTTCACCCATGGAGCCCAACCTTCTCTTTTCATGAAAATTGCGTATTTTCAAGTTGTTTTACCTATGGGTATCTATTATTATGAATTATGAGCATAAATCGTGTTGGGATTTTACCATGTATTGATTGATTATGCATGACTATCTATTTCAAGCTTATTCCATGAAATGATTTGTCAATTGAGACTATGCAAATTTTGAGCTATGAAACTATATGAGATTTTATGATGGATTTCAAAATACCCTACATGAGGGTTTTACTACATGTTAGTTGGTTGAATTATGTTGAGTTTAATCATCTTGTTTCACTCTTGAATTGCATGATTTTGATCAAGGATCATGAACCCACCATGTGTTTGATAAAATGACATGACAAGAATTCTCAAGTTATTGATGATCTATTATATGATTTACAAGTCAAGTAACTATATGATGATTAAGAGCTTTCAAGCATGTATTGAATTCATGAAAAGTATCTATGATATTACAAGTATCAAGTTAATCCCTATTTTAAGATTTTTATCTCTTGTGAGCCATTCATATTAAAGCAAGGGTTCATATATGATTATAATCTATTCTCATGTTCTAGCTAGGCTCCTTATTAGAGGTCAAGCATGTTTATGGGCTACTCAAGTTATGTTCTTACAAGCTTTTCATATTATGACTAAAGTATGATTATCCAAGAATTCCATGAGATTAGACTTAGCACCGATGGATGAGATGTCGGCATGGACTATCTTCAAGGGTCCATACTCCTTTCCTAAAGCTATCTGCCAATATAGGAGTATGATTATTACCTTGCTATTCTAGTGGATCCATCTAGTGTACTTTATAATGAAATTCTTTTTGAAATAGGTCATGTTCCTGTAAGGAGGGTTACTTCATACGAAATGGTCATGTTCCCACAAGGTGAAGTATGGTTCACCTTGGAAAGTTGACTATCTCTTTACCGATGAGGGGTAATCATCGAGATTCCAAGTTGTAGCTCGTTTGGTCTTACTTATGTCGGTTAAGGTCTTTCCCCACATATGTATGGTATATTATGTAAGTTGAATGATTTACAAGCATGTTTGTTATGAGCATTAATCATGAATACCATGTTGAGGTTATACATATCCATTGCTTATGCCTATACATTTTGAATATATTGGCTTATGTCTTTATTACATTGCACCCCACATACTTAGTATATTCAAATATATTAACATATACTCTATGCCTATTACCATGTAGGGGCAGAGCTCTTTTTGATCATCCTCCTCTAAGTGGCTAGACCAGTACTTTGGAGAAAAGCATTAGTGAGTCCTCAAGTCCAAGGACAATATCTAAGTTACTCTTGCTATGTTGAGACTTCTTTATGTTAAATACTTGTTATTAAGAGGGTGAGCCCGTAAAGTTTCTTGGCCCCCGTTCCATTCCAAGTTCGAGGTGTTGTTGGATACTATGATGTATTTAAGCTATGAGCTCGACTATTTATTGCTTTTTGATTATCAAAGACTTACCTTAGTCCCGCTTCCCTTTTTATTTCATCTTGAAATTCTTATTTTGCTTCCGCGACCAAAGATGTATGCTAAGAAGCTTTTTTGGGTCCCTTCGGGTTCCCCATTTGCTGTGTCATGTCCAGGCCTTAGGCTTGGGTTGTGACATATGGGCTATCATCATACATGATAAACTAAATTGAAGTTATGAAACTATGAAGATGCATGTCCCCTTTGTAAAGCTTGATTTATGTATGGGTAATTTATATTATAATTTAAATATGGACTTAATTGTGGTTTCACTTGAATATCATATTATAGTATTAGTTTAAGTTTCAATCTCTATTGCCAATGTTATTTCTCAACTCATTCTTGGCATATGCATACATAACTATAATTTTTATGAAGTTTATGAAGTTGGTCAAGACCTAATTATGTTTATGTATATGATTTTTGAGAAGATTGTGGCTATGACAAGAATGTAATCACATATTATGTCTAACATTATGGCTCATTGAGCAATTATGGTGTTACACCACTATGTTTCGTGGAACATCGATTGAGGTTTGAGTCAGCGTGGGCTATCCCGAAGGGTCCATATTCACCTCTCAAGAAGGTGCTCCAAAGGAGCCATCCTTATGCATGAAAGTATTAGATGAAGCATGTTTTGGCTCTTTAGCTTATCATGCATGATTATAAAGAATGTGATTAGGCCTTTAAGCTTATGAATGAATGTAAATGATTTAAAAGTCTTATGTATCTTTTACAAGTATGTATATCTTTATGTATTCTAATGGGATGATGAATTAGCACCGATGGATTGGAGTTGGCATGGACTATCCCCAAGGGTCCATACTCTTTTCATTAAACTATGTCCCTAACATAAATATATGTTTATGCCCAAGGGGAAAGTATGATAAGGATTTGGCAAGTAGGTCACCTCTTATCCATTGTGGGGGAGACGACAGGGTTCCAAGGGATAGCTCACTTGGTCTCACGTCGGTTACAGTCCCATCCTCATTATATAAGAAGTGTTTTCGCGTTCATGCATCATGTAGCTCATGCATGTTATATATTATGAATTTCACTATAGAACTTTGTTGGGATTTCATAAACTTGTGACTATCTAAACATGTTTTGAGCTATGAATGTAAGATCCATTGTAGGATTTGATGAAGGATTTTGATGTACATTTCTTGAGGGTGAAACCAAGGATTGATGGGTGGTTTTACATTGAATTTTCTTGCATGATTTCGATCTTGATTTGCATGATCTTACACTAGCATTACACACCCGCCAAATGTTTGATAAAATGTCTGGTTATAATTTCTCAAGGAATTGAAGGTCTAATGCATGTCTTATGAGTTGAATAACTTAATGATGATGAAAGGAATGTATGTATATGATATTCTCCTATATCGTGTTGGGAATTGACCATGCCTCGCCCAGGTGGTTGTGAGACCGGGTAACCATGTCGAGGGGTTTGTACCTTGATAACCGGTTTGAGGGGGTTGGTACCTCAATCACCATGGGTAGTAGGGTGAGACGGTCTACCAACCAATCAAGGAGTTTGTGCCTTGATAACTGGATTGAGGGGTTTGTACGTCAATCACCATGGGTGGTAGGGTGAGACGATCCACCAACCAATCAAGGAGTTTGTACCTTAATAAACTATGAGTTCTATAATGATGGTCTCTTCTTGAACATGTATTGTATTCTGTCTGAGCATGATTTACTTCAAGAATCTTCCATGCATGCTATATTGCTACATGTTTATTCATTGCCTATGTTATGCATTTTGATTATGTTGCTTATCTCTTGTTGTATCGCATCCTATGTACTTAGTAAATTCAAACATACTAACACATACTCTATGCCTACATGATGTCACCATGTAGGAATCAGAGCCCCATTTTAGCATCTTCCTCCACGTGGCTAGTACGATTTCTCTCAAGCTAGTTGGTAAGTCCTCCATTTCGGGGACAATGTCTATGATCCATGCTATGTACTCAAACTATCTTTCTTTTATGTATGTATTGATGATAAGGGTGAGCCTGGTTACTTATCTTGTCCTCCGCTCCTATCTAAGTTTTAGAGGTGTTCCTGGACATGCTATGTATTGAATCTTGACTCTCTTGTTTTGATGTTTATATTATGAAAGTTTACCTTTAGACCCTTTGCCCTTATTTCTAATCTAATTATGTTGTTTAGTTGCTTTCGTGACCAATGATATGTAATGATAAGAGGCTTGTTTGGGGTCTCTTCGAGTTCCCCATTCACCCTGTCACATTTGAGCCCTAGTCTTGGGTCGTGACATTTCATAAAAAGGGAGATTGGGCTCCATGGCTGAAAGGACCCAATGGATGAAACCCATATACCTCAAACTTGGGTGTTCTTGTGTTGAGCTTGAAGAGAATCCTTGAGTTCCAAAGTTAGGCTAGAAATCCTTAGAATTTGGTTGAGATATTTGGTTAAGTCCTAGAGAGGGTTTTAAGAGTGTCTTGAGTGATATAGAGTTGAAAAATGGCTAACTGTAGGTGTGTTTACGCACATGTGGGCATGGGGCTATGACCCCAAGGCCTTTGGGCTGAAACAGAAAATTAAGGAAATGCTAACACTTCTCCGTGACACGTCCGCTTCGTAAAGCCATCACGAAGGATAAAAATACACTAATCTGTGCACAGTTTGCATCACTGTCTAGTCGCAGATGCACACTAGATAAGAAAATTTTGTGAAAATGAATTTTCGCTACGAGTCCTCTAAAATCGGGGTTATACCCATTTTCCATTCAATTTTATCCCCCGATCAAGAATATGAAGTCAGATTTTCGATATCACACACAAATTTTGGGATGTATAGAAATTACAATTATGGGCATTTCTGAAGCACATTTTGGGAGCGTTTCAGTACCTAACTTACTTCTCACTTTTTGAGATCAGCCCAAAAGGGGCTTGGCCCTAAGGTTAATTTGAAGTACATACCGTTTTTCATCCTTAATCTGCTGAGCAAGCTGAGAGGGAAATTCAAACTTTAGAGGACATGTCTAGGTCTTGTTTATTGGAATTCAAGGTTAATTGGTGCGATCATCTACCATTTATTGAGTTCACTTTTAGTAATAGCTTTCATGCTAGCGTTGGTATGGCACCGTTTGGGGCTTTATATAGTTGAAGTGTGGATCTCAAATGGGGTAGTTTGAGTAAGATGAAATGACATCTATAGGCTTGGATTTAGTGTTGAGGCTATGGAAAGAGGTGAAATTGATTTGCAAAAGATTAAAGATGGTTCAAAGTCATCAAAAGTTTTGTTTGGATCTTAGAAAAAGGGATCTTGAGTTTCATATGGGAGATTAGTTGTATATGAAGGTCTCACCTATGAAGGGTGTGATGAGTTTTGGGAAGAAGTGCAAGCTAAGTACTTGGTATATAAGTCCTTATGGGATTGTTGAGTGGGTTGGGAATGTGGCTTATAGGTTGGATTTGCTTTCGAAATTGAGCTTTATTCATCCGGTTCTCCATGTGTCTATGCTGAGGAAGTTGGTTGGCGATCCTAGTACTATTGTGCCTTTGGAAGGTGTTGAGGTTTAGGAGAACTTGTCTCATGGGGAAGTTCCAGTTGAGATTTTGGATAGGCAAGTAAAGGGGCTTCGTAACAATGATGTGGCATTGGTTAAGGTGCTTTGGAGGAATCAACATATGGAGAGTGCTACATGGGAGGCGGAGTTGGACATGATGAAATAATATCCCCATATTTTCCAATCTACTCAAGCCTAAGGCAATAAGTTCTTCCTTTCCCAAGTGGTCCTAATTCTTTCACTCTTGAGTTTCATGACATCACCTACATACATGTGCAGAAAAATGATCTTTAAGAAGTTTTGAATGATTTAAATACGTTTTGATATGATTTTTAATGACTTTATGATTTTCAAGTGATGAAATATGCATTGTATCTTGTGTTTGAATGTTTCATGTTCTAAGTTAAGCCTTTCAAGCCCTGTTCTAGCACATTTGAGGATCAATATTCCCAAGGGGGAGATGAGGTAAGGATCCGAACTTTATACGACCTTAATGGAGCTGGAAAATTCAGTTTCAGAGAGTTTTAGACCAAGGTGATGCTCCGTGGGAGCCCTTATGGTCAGTATGAGATCACACAACCCCTGTGGAGCCTCTGTGGAGTGGCCTTTGGAGGATATTTGGCCCTTAAACGTGATGTTTTAAACTAAGGCACACCACACTTGGACCTCTAACGGTCCGTGTGACATTTCACGGATCATATGGTAGGCTGTGTGGTGGCCTTGGCTTGAATTCCCATAATTTTAGGACCAAGTATGGTCACACGGCCAAGTTCACGGCTCATGTGGGGTGTCATAACCCGTGTGGCCACCCATAAGGTTTCCGGAGTGAAATTTTTCTAAGTATGGAATTACCATCTTGGAACCATGTCATGAAGAATTTTATAAGTGAAGTGGGATAGAGGAGTACACAGGTCGCTTGGCTTAGTACGGCCCATGAAGGCCATCCATATGAGTGTTGGCATCAAATTTTTCTAAGTATGGGATCTTCAAGATCAATCGAAGTGCACTTTCAAGCCCTCAATTCAAGCATATTCATGTTGTTCGAAAGAATTCCATTGGCCAAGTTTTTCACAAAAGCTGGTGGAAGGGTCAAATTTAAACAGTCATATCTCTTAGCACAAAAAGAATTGGGTGACCCACGACCTGTCAAATTTAATCTCTCTGAATTAGCTTTCCAATTCATCTGGTTTCCCCTTATTCTGAGTTTGGAGCAAGATTATGCCCTTTTTCGTAAAACTTGTCTGGGCCGGATAGTGTGCCTTCATGGACCGTGAAGAGCTTCACGAACCATGAAGCCAACCGTGTCAAGTTTCGGATAAAATTTAAGGGGCTATTTTGTTGAGGTGTTTTTGATGTTTTGAACCATCCCCAACAGCTTTTTAGGAGGTTTAACAGCCCCACCCCCCCCCTGCTTTACATTTCTAAACCTCTCTTACACTAATTCTAACCCGTCATTCAAGACTAACTCTCAGTTTCTAGAATCAAACTCTAAAAATTCTCTCCAAGTCTGATCGTCAAGATTGAAGCTAGGATTCAATTAGGGTTTCAACTTCAAGCTAAATTCTTTTCAAATTAATCTTCCTAAGCAAGGTATGTGGGTTTGATTCTTGGTCCCTTTTAACCAAGAAGATTCAAAAACCTTTTTACTCAATTTCATGGAATTTTAGCTTACTTTAAATAAGGGTTTTTAATATTATTATTTATTAAATTAAATTGAAGTATGTGCTATGATTATTTGATGATTTTGATTTGATTTAATCCCTTACATGATAAATTACATTGGAGTTATGAAGTTATGAAGATGCATGTCCACTTTTTAAAGCTTGATTTATACATGGGTAAATTTATATTATGATTTAAATATGGATTTACTTATATTTTCACTTGAATTTCACAATGTAATATTGATTTAAGTTTCAATCTCTATTGCCAATGCTATTTCTCATCTCATTCATGGTATATGCATACATGACTATGATTTTTATGAAGTTTATGAAGTGGGTCATGACCTAATTCTGTTTATGTATATGAGTTTTGGGAAGATTGTGGCTATGACAAGAATGTAATCACATATATGTGTAAGATCATAGCTCATTGAACAACTATGGGTGTTACACCACTATGTTTTGGGGTGCATCGATTGAGGTTTGAGTCAGCGTGGGCTATCCCGAAGGGTCTATACTCACCTCTCAAGAAGGTGCTCCAAAGAAGCTATCCCTATGCATGAAAGTATTAGATGAAGAATGTTTTGGCTCTTTAGCTTATCATGCATGATTATAAAGAATGTGATTAGGCCTTTAAGCCTAAGAATGCATGTAAATGATTTAAAATTCTTATGTATCTTTTACAAGCATTTATATCTGTATGTATCCCAGTGGGATGATGAACTAGCACCAATTGATTGGAGTTGGCGTGGACTATCCCCAAGGGTCCATACTCCTTAACTATGTCCTAACATAAGGATATGTTCACGCCCAAGGGGAAAGTATGATAAGGATTTGGCAAGTAGGTCACCTCTTATTCGTTGTGAGGGGACAACGGTGTTCCAAGACATAGCTTACTTGTTCTCATGTCGGTTATGGTCCCATCCTCATTATATAAGAAGTGGTTTCACATTCATGCATCATGTAGCTCATAGCATCTTGATATTCTATTTCCTTGATATATGATTCCTTTTATATATGTGCCCTTGTCATCTAACTTTGAAATGCAGGTTTGATAAGTCACATGCATTGCATGCCCGCATAGTTAGTACATTTAAACGTACTAACACACACTTTTTGCCTACATGATCTAACCATGTTGGAACTGGAGATTTACCTTCATCCACTGTAAGACAGCCAGATTGGATCTTGAGATATTTGTTGTGGTGAGTCCTATCTTTCAAGGTCAAACCACCATTCCTCTACCTATGATGTTTTGTTTATGTCATCTACTTTGAGGGTGAGCCCGGGACATGTCTTGGCCCCCAACCTATCTTATGATTAGAGGCATTATTGTACATCTTGTAGACTCTTGTCGGATCTATATGCTATGTGTTGAATTTGGAGCTTATGATTATGGTTATGTATTAGATATGACTATTATGGATTGGTTATAAGAATTATGATATGTATGTATGTTTGATGTGGAAATGTGGAAGATCTTAAATCACGTATTGCCCCCATAGAGTGAGGCATACTTACCCATCCCTTAGTATTTATGTGCTATGTGTATCTATGTTATCCCTATCCCTATGACGTCTCCATAGCATGAGTCCTACTTTTCCATCCCTTAGAACTATATGTTTACTATTTATATATGCTTCTGAACCGATGATGTGTGAATTGATGCTACGGTGTTTCTTAGGGGACTCTCGGGTTCTCATTCGCCATGTCACTCCCAGGCCCTAGGTCCGGGTAGTGACAATAATCATCAATATCATATCCTTGAATATTTGAGTGGTAAGAACATCTCTTGTATAGATCAAAGTTTCAGCCATATACTTAGAAAAAAATCATCTTCTTGATTGCAAAAGTCCATTTGCTTTCAATATCTCAAATATACATGCATGCAGCTTATCTAATGGAATGAAGGAGATAGATTTCATCTTCTTTCATTGTAAGCTAGATTCTGTAGGGTGAAACCATTGGCAACCATATTGAAAATTTAGTTGGTGATCAGGCGAATTGCAAAGTTTTATAGTGTCTAGAGATTACAAAAGCTGATGACTTTGATGGCGTTGAGATTAGTACATAGCTATGAAATTGAGTTATATTCTGTCCTTTAACTTTGTGGGTTTTTTTGGTATCTTTGGTTGAAAGGTTTGGTGGATAACTTGTGCTGCTGAGTTAGCTATAATTTTCCCTTCTTGAATTCCACTTCTAACTCTTTACTAATTCAAATCAAGTTAGAGAAATTGCGTGCACATGTCCAAGAAACTAGTTCGAATCAAGTTAGAGAAATTCCGAGCACATGTCCGAGCAATTTTTCATAATATAGTGCTTCTTGATCATGGATGAAGGTTGACATTAGTTCCCTTTCAAATAGTGGAGGGTGCATTTTTAATGCTTCTAACCTCCATCGTATGGCATATTTTTGAAATGATTCATGTGACATTTTCTTTACTTTGAGCAATTCGGCTATATACAAATCTTCTCCATTGTTGAACCCATATTTCTTTACATAATCACGAGCCATATCTTCTCTTGTGCGCCATTTACCAAAGTCTTATTTAGTATATCAAACAAGTGCCAATCCTAATAAACTTTTGATGAATAATCTCATTTGTATGGCTTCATCATATCCAATTCCAATTAATCTACTACAATAGTCCTTTAAATAAGTGACATAATTTTCTTTTGCATTGAAAGTATTGATCTTAGGTAGTGTGTACCCTGGCAGAAGTTTAACGTTTGGATGTACAGACAAATTATCATACTTCAAACTTTGATAATTTCTTGAGCTCAACTCTTTAACAAAAGTTTTTTTTTTCAGATTGTGGATCTCTTTAAATTGACTTAATAACCTTCTCACTTTTAGAATATAAATGAGCTATTAATTATTAACGATCCGACCTTGCAGCCTAGTCATCACACAGAGAATGAGATATCCAAAGGTAGTTCACCCGAGCCATCTAAGCATCTTAAGCATTCATAGGCATTAAACTAGAACTTTTCATGAAAAACATAAGGGGAAGGGACTATGAGTCATTTTATACAATGAAACAACGTTAAAAAGTAGTGAAAATCGATAACATTATTTGTCCATAAGCATAACACTAATAAATATCGAAACAGAGCTGGTACGACTGATTTCCATCAAATAGAAAAAAAATCCATAATAGTCAACATAGAAAGTAAAAGCCTCAGAAAGGCCAAATATGTCATGTATGGGTATCAAACATAGAAAGTAGTCTTTTTTCATGTAGAACTTGATATTAAAGTCCATTTTCAAATTCAAAAAAATCAAATTTGAGCCCTAATTATGACCATTTTGCCACTAAGCCTAATTCTCTTTCATCATAAGGCATAGAATTAGACCAAGGGGAATCTATGTAGGAACTAGTCCCAACTATTTTGCACATAGGAGATCGAGACACAATGCCATGCCAATATGGATATAAAAATTCACCCTTTGATATGTTATATATATTTTTGATGGTGATTGATTGATTCAGTGATCTTTAGAGGTTTGAGTTGATTTATAGCTTGTCCGAGTGCAGTTTTAGCATTGAGGTAGGTTCAATTAATCTTTTTGGGACTAAAGTTGAGTTATTGGACATGTTTATGTGATAATTATAAGATTTAGATCGATTGATGAGCAAATGGTGTGATACGATTGAATCTAGATAGAAATTTATACCAATTATGTCAAAATTTGAGTAAATGACGATCCTATTGATAAATTAAGATGAAAACATGTGAATTGAGATAATTCTGGATATTATTGTGATAATATGAGACTTGTGATAGCATTTGGATAGTTTGTGATAAAATGGATGATGACTGTGATATATTAGAGATTTATAACCTTACTTGGGGACCTACAGAGTACAGTTTTGTTGATATTTTGATTATTGGGGAGAGAGTGATGATATGTGATGTATTGTTGGTATGTTTGGTACTAATCGAGATACTTGACGTAGCCTTTTTGATGTGGCAACTATTTTACATATCATTTGTCATTTATATTGCTATTATATATATTCTGGACTAGTTTGATTGGCATGCACATATCTCATACTTGAAAATATTGCATTGATATGCACATATCTTATATTTGACTGATT
Organism: Solanum clarkiae; assembly: GCA_011800125.2. NCBI lineage: Eukaryota > Viridiplantae > Streptophyta > Magnoliopsida > Solanales > Solanaceae > Solanum > Solanum clarkiae. The sequence goes on from JAABOM020021881.1 coordinate 16,797, forward strand.
GAATTTGTATGCACATATGTCATACTGCAATAGTTGCATCGATATGAAACATCATATTGCGTCTGTACCACTTGAGATATTATGATACATTAAGAAACTACAATATGAGGTGTGTTTCGCATGGAGATACTTTTGTTTATAGCCTGTAACACCTTGAGATTTTTGAGCATATAGCCTGTGATGCCCTTGAGTTCTCTCTGATAGCTTCTACTCGATAAATATGTACATTGGGTTTTTAATGACCGTGATTCCTCCTCACATGGCCTGATACGCCATTGTATACATACATTTCACATGCTTTGCATTATTGACTTTATTTACTGTCTTTTACTACGCTTGTTTAGGTTTATATTATGTACTAACCTTGTGATGTAGGTGGGTAGATACTTTAGTTATTACAGGCGTATTGAATTTCTTTTGCCCAGTAAGTTGAATCTACTGGGTACACTGCGGTGTTCTCACTCCTACTTTGTTTCCTCTCTGCAGATCAAGCAAAGGGACGCATAAAGGGTAGTTGATTCTATTCTACCAAAGATCATCTATCCCAGATCTTCGCGGTGAGGCTCAGACTTCGAGTCGCCATGGGTCTTTTTGATATTCCCTTTATTTCTTTCTATTCCATACATTGTATTAAACTCTATCAGGATGCTTTGTATTTTCAACTGAGAGAGTTGTATGTACTCATTCATATTATCTTAGATGCTCTTGTACTGACTCTAAGTTTTGGGATTCCGTTGTTATGCTGTGGTTGTTTTTGCTTTATTTTATTTTCTATAGTTGCGATCCGATTTTGGGTCGTGATAATATTATTAGAAGATCCTTGCCTAAATTGCATTTGACCACCATGAAACTTGCCATAGCCACCATTTTTAGACCTTTAGTGAGAGGACCCACCACTAGAGCCGTCAATATGGGCCGACCTGGCCTAACTCGTGATTTAGCAGGCTTGACTACAATTTTTTGAGTCCATTTAAAAAATTAATTTTTTAGCCCGGCCTGAATAAGCCTGCTAATTTTGCAATACGGGTTGAGCCAGCCCGTGGGCCGAATTAAAAATAATTTAAAATAAAAATTAAATAGAGTATTAAAAATAACAAGAGTTTAAACTCAAAGTTCAATTAAAATTTTTAAATACTAAAACTTAGATACAAATTATATTTTTATAATGTATACTCCCTCTATCTATCTTTACTTGTCATTTATTGACTTGGCACAAGAATTAAAAACCAATAAATAATAGAGATTATGTTACTAAATCGACCTTTGAATATAATAAATAAAATATCATGGAATATGTAACAACAAAATAACTACAATTAATGATAAGGGTAAGCTAAAAACTTACTATGAAATTATCTTTTGATCTCATAAAGTGGACAAGTATTATTGGACATCTCAAAATAGTATAGTGGACAAATAAAGATGGATGGATGGAGTAATAATAACACTAATGCTATGGAATATTTTCCTGTTGCTATTTATTTTAATATTTTAAAATTATAATTTAATTTAAAAATTTATAAAAAATA
>JAABOM020021891.1:0-18325 GCA_011800125.2 Solanum clarkiae
TAATATGGCGTGTGGGGGCCACTCACGCGTGTGCTTTTGTCGAATCAATCCGTTTTCCCCCTTAATTTGTCCTAATTTAGGGCTATAAATTTCCCTCTTTTCACTGATAGGGGCGGCCGCAGTTAATCCCTGAAAAGCTACAAAATCTTGTTTGTATAGAAACTCTTCGACAAGCTCTTCGTCTCAGTTTGTTGCACCAACAAAGGTAATATCCCAATCCTGCTTTTTATTCGAGCCCCATGTGTTGTGACTGAATATGGTTGCTGAAGCTATATCGAGGTTATTCATGTTTGCATTTAGCTGTTTTGATCGAAAATGCTTTGTTAGAGTAAGATGACACTGTGGCTTGTTGCTAACTGATCGACACTGTTACTCCTCCTTTTATGAATACAGTTTGTTTAACTTTGTTATTGAGTTCGTTTGCACCTTGTTATTATCCTGTATCTCTCAAATTTCAAGACTTAAGTTACTGGCTGTGGTGCGAGTTCATGTTAAGTTCCAGTTTTTCTTGTATTTTTCTTATGAAATTCCCTGGTCGATTTTGAGGATACTGAGTGGCTTGATTACATAGTTTTGTCGACATCATTTTTTGCTAAAATGACAGTATTTGAGTCTGTCTACATCTTTTCTCAATGACATTTCGTTTTCATCATATAAGCTTGATAATATTAAGCCTTGTTAGATGAAACTGTGTTGTAAGCAGGAAAAACATGGCTTTGTTTCTTGTTTTGTCTCTTTGTTCCTGAAATCAGATGCTATTGGGTTAATATCACTATTTTGCTTTATTGAATGCATCCTCTCCAATTCATATGTGTGGTTCTTGGATCCTAGCATTTCTTCTTTCGGCAATTACCCAAGAACTCTGGCGTTGCAAAAGTTAGCAATTTCTATATCGATTCTCTATTACTTTGTCTTTCATTAACGATCTTGTTAAATTGTTGTTTCCCCTTTGAGGTGTATCAGTAATCCTGATTTTCGTTATGATCTTTATTCTAATGCCTATCATGAAGAACATACGTTAGCTTTGCTTCGAATAAAGAGGCTCCACATCAGTTTGCCATGAAATTTTAATACATTTCGTATCACTCTTTGCTGCTGATTTTGACTCGTGTTCGAATCACGAATCGTTGTGTCTTTTGTTATCTTTTCAAGTTTGATTTCTTGCTTAAGCTTTCTCAAATCATTGTTCTGATTCCTAAGTATGGGTGACTTGAATTTACTGTCCTGGAATAAGTTTATCTTCAATCGGGGGCCTTGTTACGTTTAAGCTTCTTGCCTATTATTCTCCATATTGTAAACTATTGATGCCTTCATCTTTGAGTCTGATGGTTTGAATATACATATCATTAAAGTTTCTTTCTCCTCTAGTTTATAAATTTTCACTGCTGCTTTCTTTAAGACTTCTAAATACATGGGTGATTACGCTATGAATTTAAATGTGGATTTAGTAATGTTTTCGATTGAATTTTATATTATATTGTTGACTTTAGATTGAATCATAATTACCCATGCCATTCACTCATTGTCGATAGCATATGCATTCATGTACATGGATTATTTTGAGAAATTATATTATGGGTTAAGCCCAATTATGTTCCATGATATGAGTTTTGATAAAATGTTGGTTATGGCAATATTGTGATCACATATATGTATTTGATTTTGGCTCTTTAAGCATTTTAGGTACTTGTACGATTTTGTATATGAATGGGCTATTCCTATTCATGAGTATAAAGACTATGAAATTATGTTCTCGCGTTAAAGCCTAAGAATGCATTGAGATGATTTCGGAAATAATTTACGTTGTTTGAAAGTATGTATGTATGTATGTGTGTGTGTGTGTGTGTGTATATATATATATATATATATATATATATATATATATATATATATATATATATATATTCCTGTAGGATGCCGACTTAGCACCATTGGATTGGGGGCGTTAGGGCTATCCCCAAGGGACCTCTCCCTTTCCTTGAACTATGTGCCTACTATAAGTTTTCGATTCGAAGAGGGAGTTGTCCCGTAAGAAGAAGAAATTATTTGAATTGTGACTATAAAAATTCTATCTGAAGAGGGAGTTGTCCCGTAAGGAAGGTTACTTCATACGAAGAGGGAGTTGTCCCGTAGGATGAAGTATGGTCTACCCGTGGCAAGTAGATTACCTATATACCGATGAGGGAATTTCATTGGGATTCCAAGTAAGAGCCGCTTGGTCTTACTTATATCGGTTGAGGTCACATCCCAAATATATATAAGCTCATCATTTGCATTTCATGCATCATAACTTCATAGCATCTTGTATATTACAGTCTTTGATATTCAACTCTTTCTATATTATGTGCCTCATCATCTAACATCGATATGCAGGTTTTGGTAAGCTACATGCATTGCACCCCGCATATTTAATACATTAAAACGTACTAACGCATACTTTATGCCTACATGATGTTACCATGTAGGAATCAGAGCCCCTATTGATTCTCCTCGTGGCTAGACAGATTGGTCAAATTAGCTTTTGGTGAGTCCTCATGTCAGGGGACAATATCTATCTTCTTTCATTCTTATGTTCATACTGCATGTTATATATTTTGGAATATTTATGACTATAAGGGTGAGCTCGGTTGTCTATCTTGGCCCCGCTAAGTTCTATGTCTAGAGCTGTTGTTGAACAAGTTATGTATTAAGCTTGAGCTTTGACTTATTTATGTTATTCAAGTGTTTTAACTCTTTACCTTAGACCTGATTCCCCTAGTTTATGCTTATCTCTTATTGTCAGTTTAATTGCTTCCGTAACCAAGGTTGTGTAATGATATGCTATGAGGCTTGTTTGGGGTTCCTTCGGGTCCCCCATTCGCCGATCATGTCTAGGCCCTAGGTTCGAAGCGTGACAAGATGGTATCAGTGCACTAGGTTGTTAAATCCTCGGAGTCCAACACACTGCATCGATTAGAGTCTTTTTCATGGTTGTGTTGTGCACCACAACCATGAATAGGAGGCTATAAGGCATTCTAGAAAATATTTCACCTCTTCATGATCTATGTCGTGCGATAGAGTTAGGTCCCCTAAGGCTTATTGCTAATCCCTAACCATTACATTTCAGGATATGTATCAAGCTACTTAAGATGGCGATATGTCAAATGCGGAGGTTCGTAATGCTCTATGGGTAATGGCCAAAGTGGTGACAATATTGGCAACTCAACTCAATTTACAAGTGGGCGCTCCCGAGACTTCTAGTGGTGAGAGAAGAGGTAATGAGGCCAAGAGGGTCCGTGTTGAGGGTAAGTTCCAAGGTTCCGAAGGGAGAGATAAAGGTGGTGTGGTGCCTTATGCTAGGTGCCCACAATATGGTAGATGCCATGATGGCCTGTGTTTGAAGTAAACCAATGCTTGTTGTAGTTGTAGAGGGAAGGGTCACAAGATAATAGATTGTCCTCATAGGCGTAAAAAAGGTAAAAGAGGTGATGAGGGGATGGAAGGTCCTAGATGCCGAAAGTGTGGGAAGGGCCATGGCGGCCTATGTTTGGAGAAGTCTAATGCTTGCTTGGGTTGTGGCGGATTTGGGCGCGAAGTTAGTGGTTGTTCTCTTACTCAACCAGAAGGAGGTGATGGTGGGATGACTAATCCAAAGTGTCAAGGGTGTGGAAAGAACCATGGTGGTCCATGCTTGAGAAGGACCAACACTTGTTATGGATGTAGTAAAGTGGGTCACAAGCTAGTTGTTGTCCATATGTTCTAAGAAAGTGTAAGGGTGGTTGACCTTTGGATCTAGGTGGTCATGTTGATCAAGTGTCTCAAGGAGGAGATGAGGTGCCCAATGCTATTATCAGTAAGCTGATGTTTCCTTGGCTTTGATGTGAATGCATTGTTAGGCCCAGTGTGCCACTACTTCTTGTCTATTATTTTGGTTGATAGTAGGGCTTCTTGTGTGTCCAAGTTATTGTGTGGACCTTTGGCGTCTATCCTTTTTGTTGAGTATATGGTTGCTAGGAGGTTCATAGGTGTTAACCTGAGTTTGTATTGCATTATGTCTTGTCTCGTGATCTTGGTTGGACTTAGTTTGAGGTGTTGGGGATCTTGGGGTGGTTTGGCTACTTGCATAGCATGCTTTGGATGAGTATAGGACCCGTAATGTTAATAATATGATAGGTAGGGATGGTTGATCGATTTGGTCAATTACAACAGGTGAGTCACTTCTCTAAGGTTGATTTGAGGTTCGGGTTTTGTTCCCAAGTGTGGATGAGGGTGGGTGATATCCCCAAGTGTCCTCCGGACTAGGAATGAGGATTTTGAATATTGGTAGTGTTGTTTGGTGGGCTTATGCACTGGTTGTGTTTATGGGTTTCATGAATAGGGTCTTAAAACCCTACCTTGGCATGTTTGTGGTGGCCTCTAGCAATGGAGTGTTGAATTATTTAGAGCTTGTGAATCACTTGGGAGATGAGAGGTTGTTTGTTGAATATGATAGGTGCGAGTTGAGGATAACAAGATGGTGGTTAATTAGAACTCCTTAAGGATTGTGATATGAGTGTGCGACATTTTTCCCATTGAAGCTAATGTTATGGTTGATGCTCTAAATGGGGCGCCTAGGGGTAGCCTAGCATATGTGGATAATGGCGATAAAGAGGTGACTAGTGGGATCCATCGGTTGGTCAGATTGGAAGTTAGATTTAGGAAAGTTGAGAATGGTAGTATAGTGTTCTTGGTGGTAACAACTCTTCTTTGGTTGAGGAGGTCTAGTTTAAGCAAGACCTTGATTCCACCTTATTAGAGTTAGAAGTTTTGGGTTAAAAAAAAGATAGGGTGGAGGTTGTCTCCCAAGGGGGAGATGGTGGTTTAGGGTACCAAGTGGACTAAGCGTTTTTAAGGTTGAAAATTGAGTTTAAGGTTGTGAGTCCTTATAGAATATAGACGAAGGTTGGTAAGATTGCATAAGTATATGAACTTCCTATGAATAGGGGAGTGATTTGTTCGGTTCTTCCTGCTTCTAGGTTGGGGGAATGTATTGGTGACTCTAGTGGGTCTACAATGAGCTCGGCAAGAGGCACAGGTAGCCGGATAGAGGCTGGGGATGCCCGGTAGCATTTTATGGGCTAAGGAATAGGAAATAAGTGATTTCAGTAGTCTTCTGTAGGTGTTAGCCCACGAATTCTAGCGTTGTAGGGCGCTCTGGTTCAACTTTCCTAAAAAATCATATGAGTGGGTCCACAGCGAACACAGCAAGAGGACAAGGTGGCCCAGTGGTGGCCGAGGATGCTTGGTAGAATTTTATGGGCCAAGGAACGGGAAATATGCAATTTCAATAGTTTTCTATGGGTGTTAACTTACGGATTCTGGCACTGCAGGGGGCTCCGGTGTAACTTTCCAAAAAAATTCATACGAGTGGGTCTGCAACGAGCTTGGCAAGAGGCCCAAGTGGCTTGGCGACAACGGGGGATGCCTGGTAGGATTTTATGAGCCAAGAAATAGGAAACCGACAATTTTGACAATTTTATGTGGGTGTTAACCAATAGATTCTGGCACTGTAGGGGGCTCTGGTGCATATTTCTTCAAAAATCATGAGTGGATCTGTAACGAGCCCGAAAAGAGGCCCAGTTGGCCTGACGACGGCAGGGGACACCTGATAGGATTTTCTGCGGCAAGGAACAGGAAACAAGCGATTTTAGCAGGTTTTTGTGCGTATTAGCCCACGGACTCTAGCACTGCAGGCGACTATGGCATAACATTCACGAAATATCAAATGAGTGGGTCTACAATGAGGCCGGCAAGAGGCCTAAGTATCCCAACAACGGCGGGGGATGCCTGGTAGGATCTTATGGGCCAAGGAACAGGAAACAGACGATTTTGGCAGTTTTTTGTGTGTGTTATCTCATGGGTTCTGGCATTGTAGGGGGCTTCTCATAACTTTCCTGAAAAAACATATGAGTGGGTCCACAACGAGCCTCGTAAGAGGCCTAAGTGGCCCAGCAGCGACAGGAAATGCCTGGTAGGATTTTATTTTTCAAGGAACAAGAAATAAGTGATTTCGATAGTTTTTCGTGGGTGTTAGCCCCGAACTCTGGCCCTGCATTAGCTTCGATGAAACTTTTACAAAATATCATACAAGTGGATCAGCAATGAGCCCGGCTCGAGATCTAGGTGACCTAGTAGCGGAGGGGGATATCTTGTAGGATTTTATAGGCCAACAAAAAGAAACCAGACGATTGTAGCAAATTTTTGTGGATATTAGCCACGGATTCTAGCGCTGCAGATATCCGGCGTAACTTTTCCAAAAAACCATATGAGTGGGTATGTAACGGACCCGGTAAGAGACCCAGGTGGCCTGGTGGCAACGGAGGACGTCTAGTAGGAGTTTATGGGCCAATGAAGAGGAAACAGACAATTCAGATAGTTTTCAATGGATGTTAGCCTATGGATTCTAGCGCTGCAAGGGGATTCGACATAACTTTCCCAAAAACTCATACGAGTGGGTCCTAATAAGCCAGCAAGAGGCCCAGGTGGCCCGGCAGTGGCGGGGGAAGCCTATTAGGATTTTATGAGCGAAGGAATAGGAAACAGGAGATTTCGACAGTTTCCTGTGGGTTTAGCCCACTGATTTTGGCCCTGCTGGGGGATCCGGCAGAAATTTCTCAAAAAATCGTATAAGTAGGTTCACAATGAGCCCGGCAATAGGCCTAGGCAGCTCGGGCGACAATAGGGGATGCTTAGTAGAATTTTATGGGCTAAGGAATAGGAAACAAGCAATTTGGCAGTTTTCCTTGGTGTTAGCCCATACATTTTGGTGCTGTAGGGGGCTCTAGTGCAACTTTCCCAAAAACTAATATGAGTAGATTTGCAATGATCCCACAAAGAGGCCCAGGTGGCTCAGCAGCTGTGGGGGACGTTTAGTAGAATTTTATGGGCTAATAAACCCTAAACAGGCTATTTTGGTAGTTTTCTTTCGGTGTTAACCCACAGATTTTGGCGCTGCAGAGGATTTCGGCGCAAATTTCCCAAAACATCATATAATTGGGTCCGCAAAGAGCCCGCTAAGTGGCCCAGGTATCCCGCCGATGGCCTGAGACGCTTGGTAGGACCTTTTGGGCCAAGGAACACTAAACACGTGATTTCGGTAGTTTTCTATGGGTGTTAGCGCACGGATTTTGGTGCTGCAATGGGATTTGGCAAAACTTTTCTGAAAAATTATATGAGTGGATCTGTAACGAGCCTGGCAAGAGGCCTAGGTGGCCCGACAACGGCGGGGGACGCCTGGTAGGATTTATACGCCAAGGGACAGGAAATAAGCGATTTTGGTAGTTTTCTGTGCGTGTTAGCCCATGGATTTTGGAGCTGTAGGGGCTTCGATGCAACTTTCCTAAAAAGCCATACGTGTGGCTCCTTAACGAGCCCGACAAGAGGCCTAGGCTGCTCGACGGCGGCGGGGACGCCTGGTATGATTTTATGGCCCAAGGAACAAGAAACATACGATTTCAACAGTTTTCTGCCCACGAATTCTGGCCCTACATGGGGCTTTGGAGCGATTTTCCTAAAAAATCTTATGTGTGGGTCCGCAATGAGCCCGACAAAAGGCATAAGCGGCCCGGCGGTGGCAGGAGACGGCTGGTAGGAGTTTATGGGCAGAGGAATACGAACAAGCGATTTCGGCATTTTTTGTGGGTTTTAGCCCACGGATTTTGGCACTACATGGAGCTCCAACACAACTTTCTCAAAAAATCATATGACTGGGTCCGCAACGAGCTCAGCAAGAGGCCCGCAGCGATGAGGAATGCCTAGTAGGAGTTTATGGGCTAAGGAATAGGAAACAGGCGATTTTCACAATTTTCCATGGGTATTAGCCCACGGATTCTGACGCTACAGGGAGCTTAGGCGCAATTTTTCCAAAATATCGTATGAGTGGGTGCCGAATGAGCCCGATAAGAGGCCCAGGTGGCCCGACGGCAGCGGGGGACACCTGGTAGGATTTAATCAGCTAAGGAATAGGAAAGAAGCAATTTCGATTGTTTTCTGTGGGTGTTAACCCATTTTCACAGATTTTGGTACTGCAGGGGTTCCGATGCAACTTTCCTGAAAAATCATACGAATAGGTCTGCAACGAGCCCGATAAGAGGTCTAGGCGTCTTGGAGGCAGCGAGGGATAGGGCTCTGACTCAAATTTCATAAAAAACCATACGAGTGGGTCTAGGTGTCCTAGAGGTAACGAGCCCACTGATTCTGGCGCTACATATGGCTCTGACTCAAATTTCATGAAAAACCATACGAGTGGGTTCGCAATGAGTCCGACAAAGGCCAGGTGCATTAGCGGAGGCGAGGGACACCTGGTACTATTTATGGGCCAAGGAACCGAAAACAGTCAATTTCAACAGTTTTTGATGGGTGTTAGCCCACGAATTCCTGTGTTGCATGGGCTTCAACGTAATGTTCCTGAAAAATCATATAGGTGGGTCTTCAATGGGATTGGAAAGAGGCACAGGTGCATCGGCAACAGCGGGGGATGCCTGAAAGGAATTTTTAGGCCAAGGAACCGAAAACCGGCGATCTCCATAGTTTTCTATGGGTGTTAGCCCACAGATTCTGGCACTGCAGGGTGCTTTGGGCAACTTTTCTAAAATATTGTACAAGTGGGTCCACAACAGGCCCGACAAGAGGCCTAGGTACATCAGCAACGGAGGGATGCCTGGTAGGATTTTATGGGTTAAGAAATCGAAAATAGGCAATATCATTAGTTTTTTGTGGGTGCTAGCCCACGGATCCTTGCGCTGCAGGGGATCTAGCATAATTTTCCAGAAAATCATACAAGTGGGTCCGCAACGAGCCCAGCAAGAGGCCCAAGTGGCCTGGCGGCGACGAGGGATGCCTGGTAAAATTTTATTGGCCAAGGAAAAAGAAACAGGCAATTTTGGCAGATTTTTATACGTGATAGCCCACGGATTCTGGCGCTGCAGAGGACTCCGGCGCAACATTTTTTGGAATATCAAACGAGTAGATCCGTAACAAGCCCATCAAGTGGACCAAGTGCATCAATAGTTGCGGGGGACGCCTGATAGAATTTTATGGGCCAAGGAACCAAAAATAGGCGATTTTGACAGTTTTTGTGGGTGTTATCCCAGGGATTCTAGCACTGCAGGGGCTCCGATACAACTTTCTCTAAAAATCATACGAGTGGGACCTGAAAGAGCCCGACAAGTGACCTAGGTGGCCCAACAATGGAGGGGGACGCCTAGTAGGATTTTATGGGCCAAGAAACAGGAAACATAGGATTTCAACAGTTTCCTCTAGGTGTTAGCCCAAGGATTCTGGCGTTGTATAGGAGCTCCGGCGTAACTTTCTCGAAAACCATACGAATAGGTCTGTAACGAGCTCGGCAAGAGGCCCATGAGGCCCAGCAGCAGCGGGAAGATGCCTGGTAGGATTTTATAAACTAAGGAATAGGAAACAGGCAATTTCGACAGTTTTTGTAGGCGTTAGCCCACAGAATCTGGCGTCAGAGGGGACTTTGGCGCAACTTCTTAGAAAAACCATATGGGTGCATCCGCAACGAGCACGTTAAGAGGCTTAGGTACCCCAACAGTGGCTGGGGACGCCTGGAAGGATTTTATGGGCTAAGAAACCAGAAACAAGTGATTTCGGCTACCGTTGTAGGGGGCTCTGATGCACTTTTCTGAAAAATCATACAAGAGGGTTTGCAATGAGTTTGGCAAGAGATTTAGGTGACCCGCAGCATCGAGGGACGCCTGGTAGGATTATAGGCCAAGGAATAGGAAACAAGCAATTTCAGTAGTTTTCTGCGTGTGTTTGCTACGAAATCTAACGTTGTAGCGGATTCTGGCTATACTTTCCCAAAAAAGCATACAAGTGCATTTGCACCGAGCCTAGAAAGAGGCCCAACTAGATCGATAGTGATGGGGAATGCCTGGTATAATTTTATGGGCCAAGGAATAGGAAATAAGCGATTTTGATGTTTTCTATGGATGTTAGCCCACAGATTCTAGCACTGTAGGTGGCTCCAACATAACTTTCCTAAAAAAATCATATGAGTGTGTCTGCAACGAGCATGACACAAGGCTTAGATGGTCTGGTGGCAGCGAGGGACGTTTGGTAGGATTTTATGGGCCAAAGAACAAGAAATAGGCATTTTCAAAAGTTTTCTGTGGGCTCCAATGCAACTTTATCGAAAAATCATACAAGTGGGTCCACAACAAGCTTAGCAAGAGTCCAGGTGCATCAACCATAGGAGGGACGCCTCGTAGGTTTTTATATTCTAAGGAATAGGAAACAGACAATTTCGGTAGTTTTCTGTGGGTGTTAGCCCATGGATTCTAGTGTTGCAGGGAGCTCTGACGTAACTTTCTCAAAAAATCATTCAAATGCATCTACAGTGACCTCGACAAGAGGCCAGGTGGCCATGCATCGGTGAGGGATACCTGGTAGGATTTTCTGGTCCAAAGAATAGGAAACACGAGATTCAGCAGTTTTCTGTGGGTGTTAGTTAACCTATGAATTCTGGCGCTGCAGAGGATCTGGTGCAATCTTCCTAAAAAATCATACGAGTGTGTCCATAACGAGCCCAGTTAGAGGCCCAGGTGGCCCGATGGTGCGAGGGATGCCCAATAAGATTTTATGAGCCAAAGAACAGGAAACAAGCAATTTCGATAGTTTTATGTGGGTGTTAGCCCATGGATTCTGGAGTTGCAGGGGTTCCAACACTACTTTCTGCAAAAATCATATGAGTTGATCCGCAACAAGCCCGATAAGTGGCCCAGGTGGCCCGACGATAGCGGAGGATGCCTGGTAGGATTTTATGGGCCAAGGAACAGAAACAAGAGATTTCAGCAATTTTCTATGAGTGTTCACCCACGAATTCAAGCGCTATAGAGAGCTCTGGCGCAACTTCCAGAAAATTCATACGAATGGATCCACAACGATGGCAGGAGGCCTAGGTAGCCCGGCGGCAGCAAGGGATGCCTGGTAAGATTTTATGGGCCAAGGAACGGGAAACAAGCAATGTTAGTAATTTTTTGTGGTTTTTAGCCCACAGATTCTAGGGCGCTACAGGGGGCTCCAGCATAACATTTTTGAAAAATCATAAAAGTGGGTTCGCAACGAGCCCGGCAAGAAGCCCAAGTGGCCCAGCGGCAGCAGGGGGACGCCTGGTAAGATTTTATGGGCCAAAGAACAGGAAACATGCAATTTTGATAGTTTTCTGTGAGTGTTAGCCCGCTGATTCTGGCGCTGCAAGGGGCTTCGACGTAACTTTCCCAAAAAATCATATGAGTGGGTCCGTAACGAGCCCGATAAAAGATTTAGGTGGCCCGACAGTAGCTGGGGACGCCTGTTAAGATTTTATAGGCCAAGAAATAGGAAACATGCGATTTTGACAGTTTTTTGTGGGTATTACCCCCTGAATTCTGGTGCTATAGGGGCTCTGACGCAAATTTACCAAACAATCATACGAGTGCATCCGCAATGAAGCCAGTAAAAGGCCCAGGTGGCCAGGCGACGCCGGGGATGCTTGGTAGGATTTTATGGGCCAAAGAATAGGAAATAGGTGATTTCTGCAGTTTTATGTGGGTGTTACCCCAGGATTCTGTCGTTGCAAGGGCTCCAACACAATTTTAAAATCTTACGAGTGTGTCTACAATGAGCTTGGGAACAGGCCTAGGTGACACGGCGGCGGCGAGGGACACATGCTAGGATTTTATGGGCCAAGGAACCGGAAATAGATCATTTTAGCAGTTTTCTATAGTTATTAGCCCATAGATTTTGGCGATGCATGGGGATCGACGTAGCTTTCCCAAAAAATCATACAAGTGGGTCCACAATGAGCCTGGCACGAGGCCCAGGTGGACCAGAGGTGGCGGGGACGCGTGACAGGATATTATTGGCCAAGGCACTAAAAATATGCAATTTTGATAGTTTTCTATGGGTATTAAACCACGGATTCTGGCGCTGCAGGGGTCTCCAGTGTAACTATCCCAAAATATCATATGATGTGTCCGCAACGATCCCGACACGAGGCCCAAGTGGCCTGACGATGGCGGAGGATGCTTGGTAGGTTTTTATGGGCCAAGGAATAGGAAACATGCAATTTCTGCAGTTTTCTATGGGTGTTAGCCCACAGATTCAGGCGCTATAGAGGGCTCCGCCACAACTTTTCTAAAATATCATACGAGTGGGTCCAAAACGTGATCGGTAAGAGTCCTAGGTGGCCCGACAGCGGTGGGGGACGCCTGGTAAGATTTTATGGGCCAAGGAATAAGAAATAGATAGTTGTGGTAGTTTTCTTTTGGTGTTAGTGCATGGATTCTGGCGCGGCAGGGGGATCCATCAAAACTTTCCTGGAAAATCATACGAGTGAATTGACAAAGAGGTCCAGGTGACCCGATGGCAGCGGAGGATGCCTTGTAGGATTTTATGGGCCAGAGAATAGGAAAAAGGCGAATTTGACAGTTTTCTATAGGTGTTAGCCCACGAATTCTTGCACTATTGGGAGCTCCGACGCAACTTTACCAAAAAATCATATGAGTAGCTCCATAGTGAGCCTGGCAGGAAGCCAGATAGCCCGACAGCGGAAGAGAATACCTTGTAGGATTTTATGACCAAGGAACAGGAAACATGCGATTTCAATAGTTTTTTGCAGATGTTAGACCACGTATTCTAGCGTTGCAGGGGACTCCGGTGTAACTTTCCTGAAAAATCATATGAGTGGGTTCGCAATAAGTCCGATAAAAGGCCCAAATGGCCCGACAACAATGGGGGATGCCTTGTAGGATTTTATTGTCCAAGGAATAGGAAATAAGAAATTTCGATAGTTTTTTGTGGGTGGTAGATCACGGATTCTTGTATTGCAAGGGCTCCGGTGCAACTTTCCTAAAACATCATACGTGTAGGTCCACAACGTGCCTAGCAAGAGGCCCAGGTGGCCCAGCAGTGGCAGGGTACGCCTAGTTGGATTATGGGCGAAGGTACAGGAAACAGGCAATTTCGGTAGTTTTTTTGTGGGTGTTAATCCACGGATTTTGACGCTACAGGGGTGCAGGCGAAACTTTCCTGAAAAATCTTATGAGGGGTCTGAAATGAGCTCGGCAATAGGTGTAGGTGACCCAGTGGTGGTAGGGGATGCCTGGTAGGATTTTATGGGCCAAGGAACAAGTAATAGGGGATTTCGGCAGTTTTCTATTAGTGTTAGCCCATGAATTCTGGTGTTGCATGGAGTTCAAACACAACTTTCCTCAAAATTAATACGAGTGCGTCCAAAACGAGCCCGGCAAGAGGCCCCGGTAGCCCGCGGCAACGGGGGATGCCTGGTAGGATTTTATAGGTCAAGGATTAGGAAACAAGCAATTTCAGCAGTTTTTTATGGGTGTTAGCCCATGGATTTTGGCGCTGCAGGGGCTCTATCACAACTTTTCCAAAAACTAATACAAATGGGTCCGCAACGAGCCTGCCAAGAAGGCTAGGTGGCCCAGCGGTGCCACGAGGATGCCTTGTACGTTTTTATGGGCCAAGGAACAGGAAACAGGCAATTTCAGCAGTTTTCTGTGGGTGTTAGCCTATGGACTCTGGCGCGGCAGGGGGCGCCGACGTAACGTTTTCTAAAAATCATATGGGTGATCCCCGATGAGCTCAGTAATAGGCCAAGGTGACCCCACGATAGCGGGGGCTGTCTAGTAGGACTTTATGGGCCAAGGAACAGGAAACAAGCAATTCTTGTAGTGTTCTATTGGTGTTAGCCCACGAAATCTGGCGCTGCAGGGAGATATAGCGCAACTTTCCCAAAAAATAATATGAGTGGGTCCACAACAAGCCCAGCAAGAGGCGCAGGTGGCCTGGCTGCACCGGGGGACGCTTGGTAGGACTTTATGGGCCAAGGAACAAGAAACAGACGACTTCATCAATTTCCTGTGGTGTTAGCCCACGGATTCTGGCGCTGCAAGGGGCTCAAGTGTAATTTACCAAAAATTGATATAAGTGGGTCCATAACGAGCCTGGCAAGAGGCCCAAGTGGCCCAGCAACAGCGGGGGATGCCTGGTATGATTTTATGGGCCAAGGAACTAAAAAACAATCAATTTCAGCAGTTTACTGTAGGTGTTAGCCCATGAATTCAAACCCTGCAGGGGTTCGGGTGCAACTTTCTCGAAAACTCATTCGAGTGGGTCCGCAACGAGCTCTGCAAGAGGCCTAGGTGGGCTAATGGTGGCGGGGGATGCCTTGTAAGATTTTATGGGCCAAGGAACAAGAAACAGACGATTTTAGTAGTTTTCTGTGGGTGTTAGCCACAGACTCTGGCGCTGCAAGGGGCTCTAGTGCAACGTTCTTGAAGAATCATATGGGTGGGTCCGTAACGAGCCTGGAAAGAGGTCCAGGTGGCTCGATCGCGATCGGGGATGCCTGATAGGATTTCATGGGCCAAGGAATAGGAAAAATAGCCCATGGATTCTGGGACTGTAGGGGACTCCGGTGGAACTTTCACAAAAAATCATTCGAGTGGGTCTGCAATGAGCTTGGCAAGAGCCCAGGTGGCCCCGGGGGAGGGGGACGCCCTGTAGGATTTTATGGGTCAAGAAACAAGAAACAAGCGATTTTAGTAGTTTTATGTGGGTCTTAGACCAGGGATTCTGGCATTGCATGGGGCTTTGGCGTAACTTTTCCAAAAAATCATACAAGTGGGTTCACAACGAGCCCACTAAAAGGCCTAACTGGCCTAGCGCTGAGGGAAGAGGGGGATGCATGGAAAGATTTTATTGGCCAAGGAACAGGAAAAAGGCAATTTCGACAGTTTTCTGTGGGTGTTAGCCCACGGGTTCTGGCATTGCAGGGGCTCTGACGCAACTTTCTTGAAAAATCATACGGATGGGTCTGCAATGAGCCTGGCAAGAGGCTCAGGTCGCCCGGTGGTGGCAGGGGACGCCTGGTAGGATTTTATTGATCAAGGAATAGGAAACAGGCGATTTTGATAGTTTTCTATAGGTGTTACCCTATGGATTCTGGCGCTGCAGGGGGATCTGACGCAACTTTCTCAAAATATCATAGGAATAGGTCCGTAATGAGCCCATCAAGAGGTCCAGGTGGCCGGGTGGTTGCGAGGGACGCCTGGTAGGATTTTATGGGCTAAGGAACAGGAAACAAGTGATTTCAGTAGTTTTATATGGGTGTTAGCCTAGGGATTTTAGCGCTGTAGGGGGTTCCGACATAACTTTCCCAAAAAATCGTATGAGTGGGTCCGCAACGAGTCCAGTAAAAGGCCTAACTGGCCTAGCGGAGGGGGAGATGCTTCGTAGGATTTTATTGGTCAAGGAACAGGAAACAGGCAATTTGGCAGTTTGTTATGAGTGTTAGCCCACGGATTCTGGCATTTCAGGGGGCTCCGATGCAACGTTTCTGAAGAATTATACGAGTGGGTCCGCAATGAGCCCACCAAGAGTCCTAGGTGGTTCGGCGGCGGCGAGGGATGCCCTGTAGGATTTTATGGACCAAAGAACAGGAAACAGACGATTTCAGCAGTTTTCTGTGAGTGTTATCCCATGGATTCTAGCACTGCAGAGGGCTCCGGTGTAGCTTTCCTAAAAAATCATACGAGTGGGTCCGCAACAAGCCCGACAAGAGGCCCAGGTGGCCCGGCGGCGGCAGGGGACGCCTGGTAAGATTTTATGGGCCAAGGAACAAGAATAAGGCAATTTTGGCAGTTTTCTGTGGGTGTTAGCCACAGATTATGGCGCTGAAGAGGGCTCCGATGCAACTTTCTCAAAAGATCATATGAATAGGTCCACAACTAGCCCGGTAAGAGACCCAGTTGGCCCAGTGGCAGTAGGGGTCTCCTGGTAGGATTTTATGGGCCAAGGAATAGGAAAAAGACGATTTTGACAGTTTTCTATGGGTGTTAACCCACGTATTCTGGCGGTGCAGAGGGCTCTAGCGCAACTTTCCCAAAAAATCATATGAGTGGGTCATAATGAGCCTGACAAGAGGATCAGGTGGAATTGGAATCCCAAATCCAAATACTCTGTCATCAGTAAGGATCTCATCTCTAACAACTCTCAT
This sequence comes from Solanum clarkiae, assembly GCA_011800125.2. Lineage (NCBI taxonomy): Eukaryota > Viridiplantae > Streptophyta > Magnoliopsida > Solanales > Solanaceae > Solanum > Solanum clarkiae. The sequence continues at coordinate 16,043 of JAABOM020021891.1, forward strand.
GAATATGGAATAATTCATTTTAAAGGGAACATTCTTATGCCTAGTGTTGGACTTCATCCATTAGCTTTGTGTTTTTTTTTTTTTCTATTTTTTTAAAAAGAGCTGCCAAGCTGATGATACTGTTGAAAGAGGCCGACCCTTGTAGTCAAGTGCCCAAATAAGTCTGTCAAGGCTATTAGGATTGGATATTTATTATGATAATGAATATTTCACTTAAAAATAAAAAACGCGACTCTCGATCCTCTGTAACAATCGTTGGGACGGATTAAATGTGCATACTGATAATTTCGGAAAAAATGTTGGGAGGAAGGCGCCAATCCAACTCTTATCCTCTCCATTGTCCATTTTTGTAACCATACGATAGTTTTACGTTATTAGGCTAGACCCCTTGTGGTGAGAGTTTTACCAAAGGGCATACTGTTGTCAAGTTGTCATAAAACATAAAAATATTTTTTTTTTCAAATTTCCAAATAATATGTTCATCTACTTTTGTTTTGATATATGCAAATAGTTTTTTCAAGATTGAGATTGGTTAGGCTATCCCTTTTTTTGTTAAATGAGTCACTAAAATCTAAGAAAAATGATCAAAGCACTCATAGTAGTATAACAATCCAAATCAAGCCTTTTTCAATATGGTATTACTAAAGAAGAGTAAGTTCATCTCAGAGAGTAATTCTATATTTGGTATAAACTTTTATCATATGAAAAATCTGTGAGGTACTAATTTGGAGAAGCATGCATGTGACTCATTTATTCAAAGTTTTTCAAAATATTTACTCCATAGTTATCATATTTTGTTGTTAGAGCTAAAAGAAACATTCATATACCAAGTTTTACTTAAACTACTCAAATATTCATGGTAGTAAATAATATTTTTACAGTAGCATCCAAGATAATGCATTGAAAACATAGGGCTAACATCTTATTAATTTTAATTCTCAACTATGATAAATAATAATATTAGAATTATAATACTACACTAAAAATAATGTTATGAATGGGCTTGGATTAGTCTTAGCGGAGTAGCTCAAAATCAAGTTAACTCTCTATTTGATATTTGGTTCCCATCTCCATTTTTTATTTCTATATATCTCACTACCTTTCTATTATCTGTTATCGTATCTCTGGTAGCTTGATTTTAAAATTTCCATTACAATTGTTAGCTTGAATTTTCTACCAAAGAAATCAATTTTTTGTTGTTGAAGTAGTGAAACAACCGCTTCATTAGTGCTTTCACTAATATATATCTTCTATCAAATTCCAGTGATCTCTCAAACAAATTAATTTTTTGTTGGCGAAGTTCAAATGGATTTAAGCGGGAGTCAGATGGATCTGTTTTTATTTCCATAAATACACCATATGAATTAACTCCAATTGATTTTGCATGTTTAAGTGGGAGTAACTTACCAATTGATAAATTAATTTGTCGATCTCAACCTCAACAAATAAGTCTGCCCTAAGTTTACAATTATCGATTTAAGATCGAAGGAAAAGTATTTATAGTTACTTTAGGTGATGAAGAGCCATGAAATATAAATAAGGCTCCTATATGCACCGTTGAAAATTGGTTAAAAGCAATGGAGGAGAAGATGGAGTCAATGAAATCTAACCAAGTGCTAAAACTAGTTGATCTACCTATAGGTCGAAAAGCTATTGAAAATAAATGGATTCCTAAAATAAAGTGTAACGCAAATGATAATATTGAAAGATTCAAAGCTCGCCTAGTAGCTAAGGGGTACACACAAATCACAATAGGAAGGAATTGATTATAAAGAAACTTTTTCACCTATTGTATGCTTTACTTGTAAAATTAATTTTGTCTATAGTGGCTATGTTGAAATTGCGTTCTGGATGGAGAACTAGAAGAAATATATGTACATACATATATGAAACAACTTGTAAGTTTTATGAATCAGTTTATGGCCTTAAACAATTTTCTAGACGATGATACTTATGTTTTTATGGTGTGATCATATTTCATGAATTTGTTATGATTCTTGAAGACCATTATATGTGTATCAAAAGATTTAAAGATAAATTTATGAGTTTATCATTGTATGTACACTACAAAAAAAATGTTCAATTTGTGACAGTTAACTTGTGGGAGTTTTAACAAATCCCATCATTAAATTATTTATTGGCATTTATTTTAACCCTCACAATATAAGCCTTTTTGTGGTGGTTTTATTATGTAGATTGGAAAATTACCACAATTTAGTATAGTTTGTGGCGATTACTAACCCCCAAAAATTTATTAATTTCATTACTTATATATATGTATAT